>APFE031691096.1:126599-152242 GCA_000404065.3 Pinus taeda
AAGTTTATCGTAAATAATTAATAAAAAAATGATTTGTAAGAAAAGAATAAAGACTTTCTACAATACTTTGAGATTTTTTGTTTTTTATTAATTTCTGTAGGTGCTAGGTAATCGTTCAGAACCCACTAAATTGGCTTCTTTAAAAGCACTTTGAACTACCGTACCTTTAAAAAATTACTCTAAATTTAACATAGATTACTAATACAAATTAATTATTTATCAACAAGTTAATGTAGAGTAATAATAAGGAAGGCGTGGTGGCTTTTCTGAATGATTAAGAAGCTCTATTTTCTGTGTAGCAGTTAATTGTTGAAAACACAGTAAATAAATTTAATGTTTAGCCATCCTTGTCTCCAGGGTCATCTTGATCCCATATTTGTTACGTTGAATAGGTAATATCCGTTTTAATAGTTGCAATTAAACTTTACTTCTGCGAATGCCCATCTACATTAAGTACGAAATGGCAGTTTTTGTGTCTTAACATTTTTTAACCAAATGCGAGGATCTTCCTCCGCAGAGTAAGAAAGGCATATTGCTGTACATCTCATGATAAGACCGGTCATTGGAGGATGCGGACATTTCTGTGAATTGACAACCGAGAAAACAATAGAAAGGAGATCATGAGGTCCTGATATTATTTCAGGATAATGAATTTTCTGCGAATAAATTCTTACTAAACAAAGTAGAATATGCCGGACATGACCCTCACCTTCAGAACCTTCTTTCAACTTCAATTAGATTCCTTAGTCTGCATTTACCATTATAAAACGAGTTTATACGAGTTTAGGGATGTGTAGAGTAACCTGCGACGACAACACAAAGTCAGATATCGTCATAGATTGTTTACCGCTCCTAGAGTTCTCTCAGACACTTCGGTGAACAGCTCTTAGAGTAATTCCCAGAAGTGTTTGGGAGAACTCTGGGAATCGTTGAACTCTGGATTAGATCAATGACCTCATTTCATTCTGTTTCGTGTCAACCTATTACTGTGAATTTTTATTGTTCCAGTTAATATTGCTGGTTTGTTTGTATTTTGTTCCAGATCATTTGATCATATAATCTGATGATTTGATTTGCAACACTATAAAATGTTTAATGAATATGTATGTGTTCAGTAACACAATGGTATAAAACTTGTACTATTTTTAATTTTTTTAGATCTGTTTTCTTTTTCAGGCACACACAAGCGAAATCAGAAGCCATACGGTAACTATTTGTGATTGATTCAAAAGGTCGTTATGTTTCAGAACATATTTATTATAATAAGTACATCATGACCAATTCATCGTTTGTAATTTATTCTTTGATTCATGTTTATTTGAATAGTGTTAAAACACTTCGAAAGCACTTCGTGTATTCATCCTTCATTTCTTCCGCTGACAAATTGAAAAACTGTCTTCGATGCTCACTGCAATCTAATCCCATCATCTATAACCATAATAGTAAACATGCATATCAAATTATGTCCTTCTCTCATAATAGACTTATGAGAGAGAAACGGTGTCCCAGCTATGATGCTAGTCATCGCCTAATTTCTTAGTCTAGTCATCAAAGAAAATCGAGTTTAAGTGAAAGTATACCAGTAAGTTTCCAATCCCGCAAATCTACTTCATCGCAAATTTCCCTTGCTTGTAGAGGGTGATTGAGACAGGCAAATGATCAAAAAGTGAAAATTATATCTCCATTTGGGTAATGAAAAAGGGACAGACATAGTGGTGGAGAAGCAATAAGGAAAACCCTTTATATATCTTTGGGTTGGACACCTTTTTGGATTTTATATAAATTAACGGTTTTGTAGAATTATCTAAAATGAACTTTAAAAAAAATTATTGTAACAAAGAGTGTCTAAAAATTAATTTCTAAATATAAGTTGGACTCACAAGTAACTCTCCTTCAAGCCTCCTCCTAACTGTCTTTCTAGGCTCCTCCTAATTCAGTTAATAGAAAGGATTATTTTTTGACACAACTACACCCTTATGACCATTACTGCCTACTCAATTACGCTTACAACACAGATCAATTGGAAAACTTGTTTCACTTCTACATACTGTCTCAGGTTTTTCTCATCTCGATAAGTACAACATTTCTTTAAGTTCAAACACTATATCCATATCTTTTATTTTTCTTTAATATTTTATCCATATCTTTTATTTTTCATTAATATTTTTTTATCTTAAGATTGTCATCTATATTTTTATCTTTTTTAAATTCGATTGTATTTAACTTATTAGGGATTAAATTTTGGGGTTAATGAAGATTCACGCAAATTTTATAGTACAGCATGAATTTTTTTTTTTAAATTGCCAAAATATTATATAGACTAATATAACATCATCATAAACTTAAATATTTTTACAAAAATAACCACAAATATTTGGCAATTTGCATATTAGGCATTAATAAGATTCACCAAAATTTCTAAAATTTTAGATAAATTTTCAGCCTTAAAATTTTCGATACTTTTGTAAGATTAAAAACAATATATTTGTGTTCTTTTGTAAAAAGTAAAAGAGGGAATAAGGAAAAATGTTGCATACTACATCTAAAAAAAATATTTCTAAACATAACTCGAACTAACAACTAACTTCCCTACTAGTTTAGCTAATCATAGAGATTATTATTTGATACTCTCCATTCATCTAATTCTTACATTCATGAGTGTTCGCAACTTCTCATTAATTAAAACACTACTAGTCTCTACTAGGGTTACAACACTTATATAAATTTAAAAACTCCACGCTAGTGCAAGTTATTCTCAATTCTACATAAACAAACTTTTTCTTCATTTTTCTCCAAACTCTATACTTGCATATTTTTTTTCTTCAATATTTCATCATCCTCGGTGCCGTTTTCATTTCATCCTTTTTTCACATTTTCTTGTACCTTGAATATTGTTGATTGAACTTTTATGTTGACATGTGTAAGATTAAAAACAATTTCTTTGTGTTCTTTCATTTCCACTTTTTTTGCTGCTATAACTTTGACAAATCTAATGGTAGGGTTCAAAATTATTTTCCTTCTTCTGTGGTATCTATGGTAACCTTTCCATAACCACTTTCATCTTTACCATACTTAGGCTTTACAAGTCATGCTTCAAGAAAAGAAAGTTCCTCTTCATAGCCAAACTCAACTTTCACTACTAGGTTACCTTTTGCTTATATTGCAAAAGAAATTTTAATTTCATCCTTGATATATGTATCATTCATCTTTATTGTATTTACCATATTCATGTGTTGTATCTTATACATAATCACCTTTCTCTTCTACAATATCTTCAACTATATTGTTTAGGACAATAGTAGTCTTCATGTGTTGTATACTTTCTTCTACTTCAACACACTTTTCCATAACTTCTCATATTACTTTTGCAATATTAAAATCTTATGCTTCTCCCATTTCCATGAGAAATTTATTAACAGCTATAATGTGCTATGAATCAACTTCATGTGGATGCTTCCCCCTTTAGTTCCAATATTGGGAAGAATAACTAGTTGAATTAGAAACAATATTGATGCATTATATTTCTTATTCACAAAGAGGTGATCATTTTGATCTTGTGTAGTAGCCTCATAAACTAAGTGAATTAACAGGTTCCTACAATGTTCCATAAGTTATATATATGTAAATTATATATATGTAAATTGATTCTCATTTTAACAAGGGAGCCATTGCTGTGGCGGTAGTCCCTGCCGAGGTCTGCCACAACAAACAACAAACAGCGAGCAACACGTGGCCTTCATGTTGGTGAGACATCGCATGAGGCAGACGTGTGCCGCGAGTTCGATGCGAAAGCCGTTTTTGCATCTAACCCAGCGAGCGGTGGTTCAGTTCTCCCATAGCATTAATCCAGTGATCCAGGTTGAATCAAGTGCCCAAGTTTGATCAATGGAATGAATGAATTCCCCCATCTCTTAACAACAGCCTAAAGCAAGCCCTTAGAGCGGATTTGAAAAGATCAAGAAATTAGCAAATTTCGCAAATTCAGGTCATATCTTAAACCCATGATAAAAATTATTATTAAAATTATAAAATCTATCATATCAAAGTACAATCCGGTACCTAACACAATGGAAAGAACGGCCGTCAATAAATCCCATGCTATTGGGCCATAAATGAACGGCGGGTGTATATGCCCACCGTTCAATTTCGGCCTTAGCAAAATCGAACGGTGAGCATATACACCCGCCGTTCATTTATGACCCGATAGCATAGGAAATATGACTGGGAAAGAACAGTAACACTAAAATACACTCTTGGTAATGAGATGGGATCTCCTGTCCCCCTTTTGATATGCCCAATCTCCTACTCTTCATGATTGCTTCTCGTCCATGGAAAACGATGCATTAATGAGCGCCTCGTCTCCGTAATCGCGGAAAGACCCTGTATCATGTGAAGTGTTAGACAAAGTGCTTCAGAGTTCTTGGGTACATTTAAATTTATTTTATAGTTGTTGAAATGAATTCAATAAATTTAATAATGAATGTGCCAGCACACATGAAGTACACTTGTCTTTATATACCTTAAAGTGTAGTAAAATATGGTTTTTCAATGTAATAAAAAGTAAAAGTACAAAATGTAAAGGTTATATTGTAGCTTAAATGTTTTATCTTTTTGTTTTTTTATCAAGGATATCATTGGATCACTCTTGAAATTTGGACAGTATGTTAATGTGTATGTAAAAGTTATAGTGTAGCTTAAATGTCCTATTTTTTGGTTTTTTATGAGGGATATTATTGGATCACTCTTATTTGAATTTTGGAGTATAATGTATGTAAATGATGGCATAATTTAAATGTTCTATTTATTTTTAGTTGTTTTAGGATATTAATAGATTATTTTTTATTTAAAATTTAGAGTGATTTAAATGTTTTAAGTTTTAGCTTTTCAATGATATAGAATTTAGTTAAAATTTATTGAAAATCATATATTTGAATTGTTGTACTTATATAATTTGTGTTATATTTTTTAGATATTAAATTTATTGATGTATTTAAAAATACAATTTAAATAAAGAAAAATTATAATGTAAAAATATCAAAAATAAAATGTTTAAACTTTAGTCAAAATGTTATGATTGAAAATAATTTTTTTATCTCGGAGGAAGTATATCACTAAATATTCAAATGTAAAATAATCACAAAAACAATATTTTTGAAAATAAAAATAAGTAATTAATAATAATGTTTTTTAAATTAATTTTGAATTATTACCCACCTAAATTCATCTTAATTTTCAAATTTCCATAATTAATTCGTTAAACTTTTATTAAATAGAAAAGTAAAAAAAATGTTCAATTTAATGTCAATTGAAAAAGAAAACCCATTCTATTCAACTAAATCTCAATTAAATATATATAAGATATTGATGTTAACCATTTATATTTAGATAATTGTAATACTTAATTTAATTTCCATATTTAACTGTTTTTTCCAAAATTCTATTTTATTTTAATTTAGATTTTTTTAATCCTCTTTTACTAGTGAAGAGATCTTTATTATTTAACGGCCACATTTTTTTTTTTTTTTTTTTTTTAAAGAAAAACAAAATTGAAAATTGAAAAAAGAGGCGCAGAATGCATAGGCAACGATTCCACTTCATGATTTTAAGAGATAAATTAATCTAAGTGATGATCAAAGTACCATATTTACTCAGTCGAGCTCTTAAACAAGAGGAATAATAAAATAAAAATAATCAACACGAGAAATCAAACTCTGCTCAGAACCGTGGAAGAAGCTTCTCAAACTCTGCTCAGAACCGTGGAAGAAGCTTCACAACTTGTTTGGCTCTATTGACTGCACATGTTGCTAATTATAAATTATATTAGCATACAATTTATTGATAAATACGTATCAGAATTAATAAAAATTAGAAATGTGGTGGACATAACTTTTGGAAAAATGGTTCGCGCTTCTGGCGTTAAGGTGATCTGTCAACCACTCGTCCACAGTGAAATACATCAACATGCATGTTTACCCGATGTCACCAACACAGTTCGAACAGAGTTCAACATTTGTTCATGATACTTCATGGCGCGGACACTTGCGGTGGCATGGTCGCGGTGGAGTTGAAGGCTTGATACCAATTGTCTTCTGTGCAAAAATCTTGTGACTGGTATTCTTCCGACCTCCTTTGAAGATTGAGTAGAAGTGATTAAAGGAAAACTGCATAACAGTGCGGCCTTATTGTCTAATCTCTGCAGTCATGAATATTCATCTTGAGAAGCCTTCTATCTGAAACATTTGGCATTGCATTCTCCAATATTGAAAATTCACAAAGAAACTTGGAATAAACTTCAAAACAACTAAATCTGAGAAGTATAACATGAGGAACAACGACTTCTTTTTCTTTATATCTACTTCTTCCTATGGTCTAGTTTTGCCACTTGTTTTATTGCAAGAATCCTGGATGTTGTTTGATTTGTGTCCTCAATCTGTGGTTCGGATCTTGATTTCGATGCTTCTGGGATGCGTACGAATCACGAAGATCAAACCCTAGTCTGATTGAATTTTCGGATTTTATTATTATTTTGTTGATTTTTAGTTGTTCTTAATGGATAGTTCTGTGAAATGCAGGTGGGAACAGCCTGCTAAAGGGAAACAGCTCGCTATTGCTGCTTCTACCTTACTCTTGTAGCATTGGAATGTGTAAGTGGCATTTTGAGTTTCTTGCATTCCATAGAGGATTTTAAAAAAGAAAAACTTCCCAAACTCCAAAATAATTCTACAGAAACATGCAATTTACCGAGCAACAAGTGTTTGATACTCCAACATGGCTGTCTGACAGAAACCAAATAATGCAACGCACAGCGCCATTTTTTAATCTTGCATTACACAGAGGATTTCAAAGAAATAAACCTACCTCCATTATAGTTCTAAAGAATTATGCAATTTACAAAATAGAATGTGCAGGCGCCATTTTTGGTTTCTTGCATTACAGAGGATTTAAAAGAAATAAACCCTACCTCCAATATAGTTCTATAGAATCATGCAATTTACATAATAGAATGTGCAGGTGCTATTTTTTACTTTTTGCATTACACAGAGGATTTAAAAGAAATCATTTATGCAAAGATAACTTAAAAAAAGGAAGGATTTTACAACGTTAAATATATTTATGCAAAACTAACTCAAAAACAGAGGATTTTGTGTGTAAATATTATGTCAATTTTGAAGATAATGCATCACTGTGAAGCCATTATTCTTTTGGGTATACATGGACTTCAAGATTTGTGATGTGAAATGTTTCAGGAATTGTGTTGGATTCTGGAGACGGTGTGACACATATTGTCCCAATCTATGAAGGCTACGCTCTTCCGCACGCCATTTACAGGCTAGACTTGGCAAGCAGGGATCTGACAGATGCAATGACCAAGCTATTGATGGAGAGAGGCTACTCATTCACAACCTTTGCAGAGCAAGAAATTGTGAGAGACATCAAAGAGAAGCTGGCATATGTTGCCATGGACTTGGAAGAGGAAATGCTCACTGCAAGTGAGTGATCCATTTTGGAGAGATCCTACGAGCTCCCAGATGGTCAAGTAATCACAATTGGAGAAGAAAGATTCAGGTGTCCAGAGGTGCTATTCAACCCTAGCATCATTGGGATGGAAGCTCCCGGCATTCATGAATCCATTTATAGGTCTATTAAAACTTGTGACATTGACATCAGAAAGGATTTGTATGGAAACGTAGTTCTAAGCGAAGGCACAACCATGTTCCCTAGCTTTGCCGACCATCTTGCGAAGGAACTCACCGCTCTACGTCCCAACTCAGTTATTAAGATCAAAATGGTTGCCCCTCCAGAGAGAAAGTACAGTGTATGGATAGGTGTTTCCATCTTGGCATCCCTCTCCACTTTCCAACGGGTAAGTGACTCATTTCTCCGTCATTTCTCCACTTTCCCACTGGTAAGTGAATCATGCAATTTACAGAAAACATCATGCAATTTACTAAAAAGAATTGGCAATGCTATTTATATTTAATTTAGATCATACACACAACAGGCACAGAGAAAATTTTATATTACTTGGGTCTGCATGGCGAGAAACAGTGCCTGTGACGACGAATATGCCCGCCCCAACTGAAGCTCCGATTCCCATCAATATGAGATCGAACACTCCCAACCGTTTCACCAGACCCCCAGCTTCCTCTGTTCTGGCCTCATCTAACGTTCTTTCACTCCTATGGAACTGAACAGCGAAAATTAGGAAAAAAAGACACAAAAAGCACACTCTTCAGAAAAGATATGGAAAACCCGAACAGAGGATGACGAAGTCAGTGTAAAAAGACAGACCAAAACCGTAGAAGTCCTTTTTTTTCTGCTGACAAATAACTAGTGCTGACAGATAACTAGGGCTTCAAAAGGCTTACTGAAGCAAATCTGGGTATGCTAGCTCTGGAAAAGCCATGTAAATGCGAAGCAAAAGGCAGGAAAACACTAACAAAAAGGGCGCCTCTGCTATTTCTCTGGCCCGAAAACTCTGCTCCTGCAACTCCTCCAACGCCAGAACTCTCTGCCCCTGAAATTCCCAGAATCAATGACACACGTAAATTTTCAGCTCTTGAGCTATATTCATTTTTAACATGGCTAGTGCGTAAGTTACCATAGTTGAAAAAAGAAAGACAAAGAAACTTACAGTTCCTGCATATTTGTCAAGTTCCCCAACTCTGGCGGTATAGTCCCGGATAAATCATTCGAATCAAAACCCCTGCAAAAACCAGAACAAACCTGTACGCTATAGTCCATCCTTAAATATTTATTGATTCATCGATGCGAAATGAAATTGAAGAAGAGAAATGAGATTACAGTGATATCAATTTGGTGAGTTTCCCAAACTCCTTTGGAATTTCACCAGACAAATGATTTGTTCCGAACAACCTGCAACATCAATCCAATAGAGATTCACAGTCGAATCCTCCATTAAAAACATCAACGACGAAGAATCAATGACTTACATATATTTGATGCGAGTCAAGGAGCCTAGCGATGCAGGGATGGATCCATGCAGAAGGTTGTATCTTAAATCTCTGCGAGTTCAAACAGCACAGTTAATTTTGATAAAAAAAATTCAGGTTTTTCATTTTTTGAACTGTCGTTCACCTTCAAAACAATTAATTCTTATTACTACCCAACCAAAAATAGCAAACTTTCAGAATTAGCTTACATGCTTTGCAGGTATGTGTGTGCCCCTGAAATAAAATACCCCGCGCCAAGTGTTGATGCATCGAGTCTCCATAGTGGCAGATGGATAACATGCCTGAGTATACATATGCTAAACTCAAAACTTTGGTTAAAGCTTTTTGGCGAACAAAGCACCAGCCTTCTTTTTATACAGCGACTCTAAACTTTTTACCCTAAGTTTTCAGAAAAGCCCGGCAATAAGAGGTCGAAACATAAACTTTGGATAAAAATTTATTGAGCAGAAAATTTTATTTTAAACACTGGCTTAAACCTGACATGTACCGGAAATTTTACTCGGTCAAAGCAAATTAATAACTGGTCAACGATCTATCGATCGCTATTAGTCCCAGGCAGGGACTAATAATAAGAACTCATAATTTTTACTATAAAAAATATACAATAAAAGATAAGAACCAATGAAAAAATCTATATTCATAAAGAATGAAAACCACAACTATGAAAATTTTATACTCCACACTATAATATTTTCCTTTTTAATATTTAATACTTAATTACTTTTTATTGTTTAAATACAAGTTTCTTATAAAATGTAAAAACATGTGCAAAAATATCTTCATCTTAAAACCAACCATTCCGCGAATATCAATCACCACCATACCCATCATAAGAATTAACCCCTTTTCATAAATGAAATATGCCATTGTAATATAATTTTCCCACACTTATTAAACAAAATTATTTATGATATGCCATTATAATTTTGTCACACTTATTAAACAAAAATAGAATTATTTATGAGAGATTTCGAAAATGAAAAAACAATACATACAGGACTTATATTAGACTGTTTTGGAATCTTGGAACATTGGGTAAACTTAATAGTTCCAAACCTTTAGTGCTCCCAATGGTGGACTGCGACTCACATGCAAAACCTTCCAAACCATATAATTTTGAATCAACTTCGTTAGTAAATTAGCCCAAATATGGCGAATATGGCCGTGAATGCAAACAACAGTCCTTGAAAGCAATTTCCTGAAACCCTTGAGATCTAATTCTCCATGCCTAGCTTCCCTATATACCCAGTTGTACCTTTCTCATAGTAGTGGTATGGGTTTCTCAATGTCGCAACCGTTGGAAAATTTCTGTTGATTTTAAACACAAAAGAAATTTCACAGAGAACAACGCTTTGTTTTTAATTTAGGATCTTAATCATAAAAAAAACTGTTACAAAATAGTCTTCCTCTACTCAGAGGGATTACAACAGGAACGCTTCAATTCTACAAACTAATTTCACTATCTCAGAAAAATTAGAGTTTCAGCACTGCTGTGCGTTGCAGAAAAAAAAAAAAACTCTCATTTTCTTAATTCTGCTCTCTCTCTCAGACTACAAAAACAAAATTGCTGTTCAAAATTACTTGCACTCACAGAGAAAACAGAACTTCTGTTCTTTTTCTTTCTACACACTAAAAAAAGAACTGTTGTTCGTTGTATTTATAGGATAACAATTACCTGTGTTTAAACAACAAACTAAGTAAAATATCTGTTGATATTTATCTGCATATTTATTGCAGAAGAGGCGATGATGCTTTTCAAGACGACAGTTTGCAGGGGAATTAAACTCTGAATTTAAAGCGTATTTAATGCTCAAAAATATCAGAAGACTTTTGCTGCTTCCAGATAATTTGCAATAAATTTACCAACCACCTTAAATATCATTAATTACACGGCTGAAAAAGATCCTATCTAAATTTAATGCGTGGCCCATCACAACATCGCACCATCGCATTAGAGGAAAAGAAAAGATGTGCCGCCACTGCCATAATTGTCTAAAACATGTGATTTGCGATATGCGATCGCATCGCGAAATCGCAATCGTAGACAATAGAAGGGACGCAATGAAGGGTAACAAGAAAATGTGTGATATGCGATCTACGACTTGATTGCATCACAGGGAGTTCAAATGGAGGTTTTCTGGAAACAGTATGCTGCGGTCGCTGTCGCTCCATGACAGTTTAAATTATCATTCCAACACTCCCCTTTAATTTCAACTGCTGGGTTTTTCTGCATACCCAGGCATTTCTTGAAATGATCAAAACTTTTCTTTCCCAATGGTTTTGTCAAGATGTCAGCTAGTTGATCCTCTGTTCTGCAGTGCTGCAAAACAATCTCACCATTGTTAACCAATTCACGTATGAAGTGAAATTTGGTATCTATGTGCTTTGTTCTTTTATGAAAAAAGAGTTTTTAGACAATGCTATTGTTGAGCTATTGTCACAGTAAATGGTTGTGCCCTTTTCTTGTTCATGACACAAATCTCTGAGAACTCTTCTCAGCCACACTGCTTGGCATGCTGCTGCTATTGCTGCCACATACTCTGCCTCTGCTGTTGATAAAGACACAACTGGTTGCTTCTTGGAATCACATGAGATGTCTCCCGATCCCATATGAAACACATATCCCGATGTGCTTTTCCTATCATCAATACTTCCACCCCAATCACTGTCAGTGTATCCTGTCAACATGAAACTTTCAGAATAGGAGTATAAAATACCAAACCCCTTCATTCCATTCACATACCTTAGAATCCTCTTGGCTGCCTGCCAATGAGTCTCTTTCGGTCTTTCTATAAATCTGGAGATTAAACCCACAGCGTGCATAATGTCTGGCCTAGTTGCAGTCAAGTACATAAGGCTGCCAACTATGCTCTTGTATAATTTTGGATCAAAATCCTTGCTGTTGTCTTCTTTGGTATATTTCAACCCCACTACAGTTGGAGTCACAGCTGCCTTGCTGTTCTGCATGTTAAATTTTTTCAACACTGCTTCTACATATTTATCTTGAGAAATGAAAACACCATTTTTACTTTGGTCTACTTCAATTCCAAGAAAATATCTTAAGAAGCCCAAGTCAATCATTTCAAATTCACTTTTCATGACTACTTTAAAATCAACAATGAAAGAAGCATCATTGCCAGTAAAAATCAGATCATCTACATATAAAACAACAATAATAATCTTATCGTCATTCTCCTTTATGTAGAGTGTGGGTTCACCATCACACTTATCAAATACATTCTCAATCAGATAAGCATCTATTCTGCTGTACCATGCTCTTGGAGCTTGCTTCAGCCCATAAAGAGCCTTCTTCAGTTTGCAAACTTTATGCTCTTGGCCAGCAACTTCATAACCTGGAGGTTGTTCAACATAAACCTCTTCTTTTAACACTCCATTTAGGAATGCAAATTTAACATCCATCTGATAGAATCTTCCATTTGTGTTGTGCTGCAATAGACAACACTGTCCTCACTATTTCCATCCTTGCTACTGGTGCAAAGGTTTCATCATAGTCTTTGCCTTGTTGCTGTTTGTAGCATTTCACAACAAGTCTTGCTTTGTGCCTGTCAATCTTGCCTTCAGCATTGCTTTTGGTCTTATAGACCCACTTAACTCCAATGGCATCTTTGCCTTCAGGGAGGCCCACTAACTCCCATGTTTTACTCCTTCTAATTGCACCAATTTCTTCATTCATTGCTTCAATCCATTTATCTTCATTTACAACATCTTCAAAATGAATTGGATCATCAACATGACAATACAAAGTGAATAATGAATTCAGACTTGTATTGTTACTTACCTCTCCTTGTTCATAAATCTCATTCAGATTTCTGAATCTTGGTCTTCTTGGTGTGCTTGTCGTTCCATCCGAACTTGAGGGTATTTCTGATCCCTGTGGTGTGGTTGAAGAAGCACTTCCTTGACTTCTTAAGGCTATTCGAGTTCCAGCTTGTGGTGTGGTTTGTTGTACTTGCTGTGGTGGAGGAGGAGCCACCAAGGAAGGATTATTTGCTGTTGTCCCTTCCTCTTCTTCTTCGTGAGACACAATTGTCTTCACATTCACTGTCTTCTCTAAGCTTCCATCCCAAGCTTCATCTTCAATCAACTGCACATCTCTGCTTACAATCAATTTCTTAGTGGATGGATTATAGAGTTTGTATTCTTTTGACTCATCACAATAGCCAATAAATACACACTTCTCTCCCTTACTATCAAGCTTTTTCCTTAGCTGATCCAGTACATGTGCATAAGCTACACAGCCGAACACTCTCATGTGAGTGACAGTTTGCTTTTGACCACTCCATGCTTCTTCTGGTATTTTGTTCATGACAACTTTAGTTGGGCATCTATTCAAGATGTAAACTGCGCAAGTGACAACTTCTGCCCAATACTCATGCGGCAAGTGTTTTTCCTTTAGCATACTTCTGACCATGTCAAGAATGGTCCTATTCTTCCTTTCAGCAACACCGTTTTGCTGAGGTGTATACCTCGTGGTGAACTGATTTTGTATGCCATTCTCTCTGCAAAAATGCAGAAAGTATTTGGAGATGTACTCTCCTCCTCTATCTGTTTTGAGCACTTTGATAGAATGCCCACACTGCTTCTCAACAAGAGTTTTGAAGTGGCGGAATTTCTCAAACACTTCACTCTTCTGTTTTAGCATATACACCCATGTCTTTCTGGTGTAATCATCAATGAAAGTTAAAACATATTTATTTCCGGAAAATGATGGTATTTGCATCGGTCCACACACATCATAGTGAACAATTTCCAAGGGTGCTTTTGCCCTCATACTCTTTCCTGCTGGAAAACTTTCTTTGTGTTGCTTGCCCAATATGTAGCCTTCACAAAGGCTGTCCTGTTTCTCGATCAATGGAAATCCCTTTACCATTCCCTTTCTGTGCAACAGATTCAAGCCTCCGAAATTGAGATGTCCAAATCTCAAGTGCCACAACCAATTCTCATCTTTCACTTGTTCCTGAAAGACTTCTTGTGTTACAGCTGCAATAGTTCTTCCTTCCTTCAAATTTGCCCTGAGTTTGAGAGGAAACATTCTATTGTTGGTCATCTGCACCTGTGCAATGATATTCTTACTTGGAGGTATGTCTCTGATTGTACACATATCATCTTTTAAGAACACATTGTAACCTTTGTTAATGAGTTATCCAATGCTCAAAAGATTACATTTCAAACCAGGTACATAGTATACCTCTGGCACAATCATCTGTTCCCCATTTCTTGCTTGGATACTGACTCTACCCTTACCCTTCACAGATATCTTACTATCAGTTCCTGTTGTTACCTCAGATTTCACATTTTCTTCCACATTGGCAAACATTTCAATATTTCCAGTCATGTGATTACTACAACCTGAGTCTAAGAACCAAAAATCTTCTTGTTTGACTTGTGTAATGTTACATGTTAACAACACAATCTTTGGATTCTTATCTTCTTCATTTGCAAAATTAGCATTCTCCCTACTATTCATGTCATTTTGTTTTTTCCTACAATCATTGGCGTAGTGCCCATATTTCTTACAATAATGACATTGGACTTAGGATTTGTCATACCTTTGTCCATGAGCTTGTTGTTTGCTTGAACCTTCATCTTGGTTCTGATTGCGGCTCCTTCCGCTTGTGCTTGCAGGATTATTTCTGCCTTTGTTTTGGCTTCTTCCATGACCTCTGTTATTTTCTCTTCCTTGAACTTTTCGTTGGCCAAAAGACATCTGAGTCTTGAATGCTTGCTCAAAAGAGGAATTTGTTCCTCTACTCAGTCTATGTTCATGAGACATAAGAGAAGCACTCTGTTCATCTACTGTGAACTGTGAGAGATCCTTTGTTTCTTCTATTGCTACCACAATAGATTCAAACCTTGAGGGTAAACTTCTTAAGATCTTCTCTACTATCCTTCTTTCTTCAAGAATCTCACCATGAGATATTATCTAGGTTATCAAGCCAATAACCTGAGTGAAAAATGAATCTATTGTATCAGATTCCTTCATGCTGAGTGTTTCAAAGTCTCTCCTCAACATCTGCAACTTTGCAGTCTTCACCTTCTCCATCCCTTGATAGGTAGTTTTGAGAATATCCCATGCCTCCTTGGATTTTGTTGCTGCTGCAATCCGTGGAAAAACACTTTCATGTATTGATTGGAAGAGAAAAAAGAGAGCTTTGGCATCATTCTTCCTGTCGCTCTTCAACTGGTCTCTTTCTACTACTGTCAAAGGAGCCAATGCTGTTGCATCTATAGGTTCAGCATAGCCAGTTTCAACCAGCTCCCATATTCCTTGAGAAGCAAACAAAGCTTTCATTGTTATGGACCAATAACTATAATTTTTCCCATTAAACTATGGCATTTGGGAACTTTTCAAACCAGTTCCAACATCTGTCATCTTAGCCTATATAAGTAAATAAGAGATACTGACTATATAATTAAAACAAGAAAAAAAAAATTCTCTGCTAGAGAAAATCTGCTCAATAAGCTTCTTACAGCTCCTACAGTGAAAAACAAACTCCATTTTTGACTCACTGAGTTCCTAGACTAGCTCTGATACCATGTTGGAAATTTTTGTTAATTTCAAACACAAAAGAAATTGCACAGAGAACAACGCTCTGTTTTTTAATACAGGATCTTAATCATAATGAAAAAAAAAAATTACAAAATAGCCTACCTCTACTCATAGGGATTACAACAGGAACGCTTCAATTCCGGAAACTAATTTCACTATCTCAGAAAATTACAGTTTCAGCACTGCTATGTGTTGCAGAAAAAATAAATAAAAAAAAAAAAATAAAATAAAGAAAAAAAAAAATAAAAAAAAACTCTCCCTTTTTTTTTTAAATCTCTACTGTGTCTGCCATTGCATTTCCGTTTATAATGAATAACACAAAAATATCTTACATACTTTTTTCTTGTGCCCATACTTCCATAAAATAGAAAAAAATAAAATTAAAAATTTCACCTACATTTACCAACCACCATAAATATCATTAATTACACGGCTGAAAATATCTTATTGGAATTTAATGTGCCGCCTCATCACAACATCGCACCATCGCATCGGAGGAAAAGAAAAGATGTGCCACTGTTGCCATAACCATTTGAATCACGCGATTTACGATATGCGATCAGATCGCATCGCTTAATCGCAATCGCAGACAATAGAAGGGACGCAATGAAGGTTAACAAGGAAATGTGCAATATGCAATCTGCGACTTCATCACATTGCAGGGAACTCAAATGGAGGTTTTTTGGAAATAGAATGTTGTGGTCGCTGTCACTCCATGGTAGTTTAAATTATCATTCCAACAGTTACCTCGTGGTTATGCCTATTCCCATCTAGAGAACAACTAGTAACAGGGGCAGTTGCTTTATTATATTCAGTTGTGAAAGCACCATAACTTAAACTATCTATAGCTCGAGGAGTTGATTCACCAGCAAATCATCCAGTGTCTCTAGGTAATAATAAGTTTATGCATGCAGTGGTAGCAAAGACAGAAGTAGGAGCATTGATTCCATTATATGAATGATGGGCCCGATCCCCCACACACATATGGGTAGCAAATATCACGTCCCTGTCCAATCCGCCAAGAGTGGCCCCCATAAACAACCGTTCGTTCACAAAAGTAAGCCATGTGGGGTAGCAGCTGTGGTCCAACAAAGTAACTAGTTGCGAAACCGCCTTATAATAAGTCTAAAAGGATGGGAGTATATAACAACAATAGACTAAAAATAAAGGCACGTGGGTGTGGCCTGGAAGCAGTTGAAATCGAATGGACACAGAGACAACTCGTCGTGGGTTCAATATTTTTTTTGTCCTATCATCATGAAATGGTCTCCATATGAAACATGGGGCTCACTGAACTGATAATTGGAGATGCTCATTCAACTTACCAAGCTTCACTTGTTCTTGTTCCTTTTTCGAGTGGAATACTTACCTATATAGCTTTTTCCTCAATTGGTTCTACCAAGACATAGATTCTTTTATAGCTGGATAAGATATTTAGTAACTACTAAGAAGACAAGATTATGAAATATCCAAGAAAATACTAACAGTAGATAAGAAGGTAATAACAAAGAACAAAGAACAAAGATTATGGGAATCCACCATCGTCAAACAACAAGGCTACAAATAAACCTAGTAGTTCGACGACGACTTCGCTAGAAGTTTTTACACCTCTTATTCCTAAATTAACTATAAAGCCACCAAAGGGAGTCATACATAAGTCGAAATTTAGTCCTTGTGCTCGAGCTGCACATAATTATAACATAGTGGAGGATCTGGCTCAATTGCCATCCGCTATGTCCACGCTAGAAGTACTGCAGAACTGCCCCTCCCAAAAGCAGGCTCTGTTATCAGCAATAGGTGGGATTGATCCAGTGGTTTCCAATCTTGTGGCCTTCGACCGTAAAGGATATGCACCTCAGTTACTGGCTCAACTCGCTTTCCTTAAACACAGAAAAGTTCTCAATAAAACTGTTCATCGAACGATCATTGATGAGGGGGCATCCACCTGTATTATGTGAATGAGTTCATGGAAAACTCTAGGTTCACCACCCTTGTGTTGATCATCAATGACATTAAAGGCATTTGATGGAAGAACATACATGCCATATGGGATTTTAAGTATCTTTCAAGTCGAATTGGGGTGCAAGGCCGTAGAGATTGAAGTCGAGGTCATTGATGGAAACCTTGACTACAATATCTCATTGGGAAGGCCCTGGATTTATCCCATGGCTCCTGTTGTGTCTACATATTTTAGAAATATTGCATTTCCTTTTCAACGTGGAATTATAATCGTTGACCAATTAGCTTTCTTTCCTAACAGTTAACAAGATGTTGGAAGCATTCCATTGATCCACACAAGTTGTCAATCACTTCAACATGTCGAAGTAGGTGTTATCAGGAAATCTAGTGTCCACTCGGAGTTGCTAGTCCCACTAAGGTGGGTAGCTATCTTAGAAACAAACAAACCAAAACTACTTCTGCTTTCCTTTATGAGAAGTAGATAAGAGGGGAATAAAGGACACCAACCTCAGTCTTGCGCTTGGTTCCTTGCTTGGTTCCTCTCCCTTCTGACAGATCTTTGCCACTCCTTCTTCGTTCACCCAGCTTCAGAGAATACCTGTGTAATCAAAGCAACATAATAATATTGAAGAACAAAGATCTACAATCATAAACAATATAGGACCAGATATATATTGACTACACAAATGCATATATCATCAAACATACAAGAATGTGGAGGAAAACTTGAATATTTTTATTAATATCAAGAATAGCAAAGAGGGTTACAATCCATTATTCTGACCTAGTGTCATCCTCTCAGCATGAAATCCCTTCTTCACCTCATGAAAAGCTTAGATCTCCCAACACTATGATATTGCACAATGAAACCAACAACACTTCCTTACAAGATACAATATTCGAGCCTCTGGATCTCTGTGATGAGGGATCCATATATAGATGATTGTAGGGGGGTGAGTCAGCTTCTGGGATTTTGAATAGTGTCCTCTTTCTGAAAGTTCTTGATTCCACTTGGAGATTGATGATCTCTTACTCATCCCTGGGCAAATTTAGAGAGGCAAGTGTCACAGGAGAAGTTTCTGGAAGATTCCATGATCATCCACCTTGCAAACCGTCTCTGCCATTTGTCTACTCTCACCAATTGCACCCTACAGAAGGGCTTTCCAATATGCATCACACTTTTTAATCTGAGCAGGTGAGATGCATTGCAGCCTCTGCATTGGGTAGTCTGTATGGTCCAGTTTTGACCAGTTCTGAGCAGTTTTCTATGGAGAACTTCTGGGAGATAATGTAATCAGTTGACCTTATTCCTTTGGGGTGTGAAGAAACACGTTTAGGGACTTAGAATCCCTTAGTTTATGGACATGTGTGATTGGGGTTGCAGTGCCCATAAATGTCTATAACAGTTGCCCCCTAAAGCATGAGGTTGCTAATCTTATGATGTCGGGTGAAATGCTTTATCATGAGGATTCAAAGTTTTTTCGAGCTTTAAGGCGACCTGTATAAGATACAATAAAAAACATTATCTTCATCATATTTTTCATGATCTAGCTAAGGCGGGCATTCCCATGCTCAGCTTTATAAATTCATTTCCATGTACATAGGACAGACAATCGTCTGTGTAGCAGACCGATGATTCAGACGGAGTCATCATCCTTTGATTCAGATGATCATTTGTTCGGCAATGATGTACATTTGATGTCTTTATATTCCTGAACATATCGTAGCCTAGATGGATGAAACTAGATCCGGGGTCTTCAAACTCGTTCAATCTTCACTCAGAGTACAAGTCGATCCATGTGAAAGATGTTCTGGAGTTGAACATGGAAAGACATCGCCTGATTACCAACCAATAATGTAAGATGTTAACAGGAACGAGAGGAATCACCGATAATGATGATGACCCTCACAGTACGATAGTACAATTCACGTGGTGTGAAAATGGGACTTGGTGTCGAACACCACATAAAATCTTTCGGTCGAAGGCCATTGATGTAAACCCGTCACCGGAAGTGACAAAACTTGCCATTGAGGCATGCAAGGTTCAAAGTACTGAAAGGGTTGTTCCTAGGTTGATTTCTTGGATAATGAGCTGATGTCAAATAGAAGTGACCCATCGTAGGAGGGCCTTAATTAATCCCACATCTATGACACGGAACAGTAGATAGGTAGGTAATAGCAAGACCAATGGAAATGTCTATAAGCATAACTACTCTTTTTTTATATGTAACTCGATCTCATCTCGAAGTGGAGGTCAAGTAGGATCTATTCTTTCTTATTGATTTTTGTATACGATGATTTAATGACTTGATGATTAGGAATAGATAACTCGATCTTGACGTCATTCAAAAGTGGTGGTAGTGCATCGGATAATAACAAGGAATGCATTTCTTTCTCATTTCGCGGGATTAGTTACCATTTGAATCATAACATCCCTACCTGATTGGAAGACAATTACATACCCTAGTCCTTAAGAAAGTACCTATCAGTTGGAGAATAGCTGGGAGGTACCATACAGGCTCATAAACACCATTATAAAAAGACGAGAGAAACCAAGCTAGGTATTTCCTATCAAGTGGAACTACACTATTAGGATTCTAATGTCAACTACAACGCAAGATCATGAGCAGGGCTTTCTCGTCTACTAGAGTATGGATTTTCATTAGCAGCACATGTAGACTATGGTTATTCATCACTAGCAGCAGGGTTTGTTCATAAGTGGAGCAACAACCAATGCAACCAATCTTTGTTCCAAAACAAATGGACCATCATCTTAGTCTTACCCTAACAAATGGGACGATGACTCTAGTGTGATTTAACCATAACCACCCAAAGTACCTATGATTACATGCATGACATGAAGTTATCCAATAAGCACGATATGAAGTGGAGATTATTCAAACTTTCATTTTCTATAAAAAATTATAATTTGAATCCTAAATTGCGACGACCCTATTTTAAAATAGAATCTATTAATAAATTTTCCGAATGCCTACTGTCAATGTATACTTAATGGATTCATACAACCCAAAAATTCAGTCTATAATTGTTAAAGGAGTTCCTATCTCCAAGCAATTTTGGAATCGATTTGGCTCAATTGTTTTCGGATTATTTGATCTAAATAAATCCGCTTATCATAATATGTGTAGGAACATAAAAAAATTGATTCTTCCATTTTTCTATGTAATGAAGATCGATCGAACAACAATCCATTCTGTTGATTCTATAATGATGCATTTTATATAATAAAAAATGAAATTTTATCATGAACGTGACTAGGCTTAGTTATTGATAAAGTTAATTGATCTGTGATTTCCAGACAATTTTTGATATTCAATGCAATAGACCCAACCTGTGTCGAATATTCCCACTACACTTGCTATTATGACTGCGTCAAAAGTACATGCAATGCCAGTTGTGTGTCAACCTCAAGTCTCACAGGTTGCAATACAACAACCTCTTGTATCTATAGGTCAATCACAACCTCAGGTTAGCGCTTCCTTACCTGGAATGACTCAGGCTGAAATGGGTATTATCACTCCACATCTTGGTCAATCTTCTAGTATTGGACAACAAAAAATGGTCCAACAACCATGGCTAGCACAATACCAACAATCGCAATTCCACCAAACCTACCTAGGAACTGAATGACACGGCTTCATGGGTAATGGACAACTACCCTTTCAAAATAGTTACCAACAATCACACTATACTTGTTATGTCCAACAACCTTATCAAAGTTACCAACATTAGATACATTATGCTACTATGCAGAGACCTACTGCTCAGGTGATTCCATCTTATCCTAGGTATGCTTCTCCTAACCTGAATCAACAATTGCCTTTTGTAGCAACTCTAGAATTACCAGATTTCAACCAGCTGATGAATGATCCAATTGCATATGCCCCATGGTGGCCAGCGATTCCTCATAAACTCCCCTCCGATATTCCTAAATTCAATGGAAATCTAGTATAATATCCATCAAATCATGTAATGACTTTTCATTTGTGGTGCTCATCTAACACCTTAAATGATGATTCGATTAGACTTCACCTTTTTTAGAAAACGCTCACTGGTCCGAAAGTGAAATCGTATATTGAATTTCCTAGAGCTTCGTTTAATAACTTTAGTGCCTTGCCACTACCATTCTAACCCACTTTCAATTACCCATAAGGTACGAAACATGAACAAAAATCCTTAGCAACTTTAAATAGACCATGTCTACTCACATATCTCATCATATTCATGAGTGGCAACCCCATCGTCGAATGGTAAAGGCATATGTTCCTGATCAGCTTTTGGCTGAGTGGTTTATTAAGTCCTTATTGCCTTCAATTACTGAAGACATGGCGAAAGGAGGAGTTTTCACTTAAGAGCAAGTCATTGCTTGTGCCCAATATATAGACTTGATCTATACTTAGTCTAGCACACTCTATGAAAAAATTCTTGGTGCTCGCAGACCAACATTTTCCATTCCTCCCCCTGCTAAATCAAACAAGGACTCTCATGTCGGTGATGGTGTGATCGGTACCTCAAGCATGAAAACTGCAAAGGCACCATTTGGTAAAGCTCTTGCAGTTCTAGTAAAAAAGCAAATGACAAACCTCTTGCCTCAAAGATTAATGCCATGTCATCTCACAAGGCAAAGAATCCTAAGAAACCACGGGGCAAGAAGAAATGAAAAGATAAAAAGAAGAAACAAGAGAGTTCAACTCCTGAAAAATCTTTTGAGAACCCTCTTGGGCGAAAGAAACCTCGTGATCCATTTTATGTTTGTAACGAGGACCATTGGATGAGAGATTGTCCACATCGAGCTGAGGTTACAAAATTGCTAAAGACTTGAAATACCTCAGCGGTGTTGGCTGATCCATTTCCAAACCCAGAAACTAATCTGGTTACTATCGATCATGCTTCCACATCCCAAGTGCTTATGTTATCCGTCTCAAAATAGTTGAATGATGCTTTGATATTGACAAGGAACAAAGATTATGGGAATCCACCATCGTCAAACAACAAGGCTACAAATAAACCTAGTAGTTCGACGACGACTTCGCTAGAAGTTTTTACACCTGCTATTCCTAAATTAACTATAAAGCCACCAAAGGGAGTCATACATAAGTCGAAATTTAGTCCTTGTGCTCGAGCTACACATAATTATAACATAGTGGAGGCTCTGGCTCAATTGCCATCCGCTATGTCGACGCTAGAAGTACTACAGAACTGCCCCTCCCAAAAGCAGGCTCTGTTATGAGCAATAGGTGGGATTGATCCAGTGGATTCCAATCTTGTGGCCTTCGACCATAAAGGATATGCACCTCAGTTACTGGATCAACTCGCTTTCCTTAAACACAGAAAAGTCCTCAATAAAACTGTTCATCCAAGGATCATTGATGAGGGGGTATCCACCTGTATTATGTGAATGAGTTCGTGGAAAACTCTAGGTTCACCACCCTTGTCTTGATCATCAATGACATTAAAGGCATTTCATGGAAGAACATACACGCCATATGGGATTTTAAGTAACTTTCAAGTCGAATTGGGGTGCAAGGTTGTAGAGATTGAAGTTGAGGTCATTGATGGAAACCTTGACTACAATATCTCATTGTGAAGGCCCTGGATTTATGCCATGGTTGCTGTTGTGTCTACATATTTTAGAAATATTGCATTTCCTTTTCAAGGTGGAATTAAAATCGTTGACCAATTAGCTTTCTTTCCTAACAGTTAACAAGATGTTGGAAGCATTCCATTGATCCACGCAAGTTCTCCATCACTTCAACATGTCGAAGTAGGTGTTATCAGAAAATCTAGTGTCCACTCGGAGCTTCTAGTCCCACTAAGGTGGGTAGCTATCTTAGAAACAAACAAACCAAAACTACTTCTGCTTTCCTTTATGAGAAGTAGATAAGAGGGGAATAAAGGACACCAACCTTAGTCTTGCGCTTGGTTCCTTGCTTGGTTCCTCTCCCTTCTGACAGATCTTTGCCACTCCTTCTTCGTTCACCCACCTTCAGAGAATACTTGTGGAATCAAAGCAACATAATACTATTGAAGAACAGAGATCTACAATCATAAACAATATAGGACCAGATATATATTGACTACACAAATGCGTATATCATCAAACATACAAGAATGTGGAGGAAAACTTGAATATTTTTATTAATATCAAGAATAGCAAAGAGGGTTACAACCCATTATTATGACCTAGTGTCATCCTCTCAGCATGAAAGCCCTTCTTCACCTCATGAAAAGCTTAGATCACCCAACACTATGATATTGCACCAAGAAACCAACAACACTTCCTTACAAGATACAAGATTCGAGCCTCTGGATCTCTGTGATGAGGGATCCATATATAGATGATTGTAGGGGGGTGAGTCAGCTTCTATGATTTTGATTAGTGTCCTCTTTCTGAAAGTTCTTGATTCCACTTGGAGATTGATGATCTCTTACTCATGCCTGGGCAAATTTAGAGAGGCAAGTGTCACTGGAGAAGTTTCTGGAAGATTCCATGATCATCCACCTTGCAAACCGTCTCTGCCATTTGTCTACTCCCGCCAATTGCTCCCTACAGAAGGGCTTTCCAATATGCATCACACTTTTTAATCTGAGCAGGTGAGATGCATTTCACCCTCTGCACTGGGTAGTCTGTAAGGTCCAGTTTTGACTAGTTCTGAGCAGTTTTCTATGGAGAACTTCTGGGAGATGATGTAATCAGATGACCTTATTCCTTTAGGGTGTGAAGAAACACTTTTAGGGACTTAGAAGCCCTTGGTTTATGGACATGTGTGATTGGGGTTGCAGTGCCCATAAATGTCTATAACAGTTTCCCCCTAAAGCATGAGGTTGCTAATCTTATGATGTCGGGTGAAATGCTTTATCATGAGGATTCGATGTTTTTTCGAGCTTTAAGGCGACCTGTATAAGATACAATAAAAAACATTATCTTCATAATATTTTTCATGATCTAGCTAAGGCGCGCATTCCCATGCTCAGCTTTATAAATTCATTTCCATGTACATAGGACAGACAATCGTGTGTGTAGCAGACCGATGATTCGGACGGAGTCATCATCCTTTGATTCAGATGATCATTTGTTCGGCAATGATGTACTTTTGATGTCTTTATATTCCTGAACATATCATAGCCTAGATGGATGAAACTGGATCCGGGGACTTCAAACTCGTTCAATCTTCACTCAGAGTACAAGTCGATCCATGTGAAAGATGTTCTGGAGTTGAACATGGAAAGACATCGCCTGATTACCAGCCAATAATGTAAGCTGTCAACAGGAACGAGAGGAATCACCGATAATGATGATGACCCTCATGGTACGATAGTACAATTCACGTGGCATGAAAATGGGACTTGGTGTCGAACACCACATAAAATCTTTTGGTCGAAGGCCATTGATGTAAACCTGTCACCGGAAGTGAGAAACTTGCCATTGAGGCATGCAAGGTTCAAAGTACTGAAAGGGTTGTTCCTAGGTTGATTTCTTGGATAATGAGCTGATGTCAATAAGAAGTGACCCATCGTAGGAGGGCCTTAATTAATCCCACATCTACGACACGGAACAATAGATAAGTAGGTAATAACAAGACCAATGGAAATGTCTATAAGCATAACTACTCTTTTTTATATGTAACTCGATCTCATCTCGAAGTGGAGGTCAAGTAGGATCTATTCTTTCTTGTTGATTTTTGTATACGATGATTTAATGACTTGATGATTAGGAATACATAACTCGATCTTGACGTCATTCAGAAGTGGTGGTAGTGCATTAGATAATAACAAGGAATGCATTTCTTTCTCATTTCACGGGATTAGTTACCATTTGAATGATAACATCCCTACCTGATTGGAAGACAATTACATACCCTAGTCCTTCAGAAAGTACCTATCAGTTGGATATTAGCTGGGAGGTACCATACAGGCTCATAAACACCATTATAAAAAGACGAGAGAAACCAAGCTAGGTATTTCTTATCAAGTGGAACTACACTATTAGGATTCTAATGTCAACTACACCGCAAGTTCATGAGCAGGGTTTTCTCGTCTGCTAGAGTATGGTTTTTCATTAGCAGCACACGTAGACTATGGTTGTTCATCACTAGCGGTAGGGTTTGTTCCTATAG
>APFE031691096.1:152434-163804 GCA_000404065.3 Pinus taeda
TGATAGAGTTAATTGATCTGTGATTTCCAGACAATTTTTGATATTCAATGCAATAGACCCAACTTGTGTCGAATATTCCCACTACACTTGCTATTATGATTGCGTTGCAAGTACATGCAATGCCAGTTGTGTGTCAACCTCAAGTCTCACAGGTTGCAATACAACAGCCTCTTGTATCTATAGCTCAATCACAACCTCAGGTTAGCGCTTCCTTACCTGGAATGACTCAAGCTCAAATGGGTATTATCACTCCACATCTTGGTCAATATTATAGTATTGGACAACAACAAATGGTCCAACAACCATGGCTGGCACAATACCAACAATCACAATTCCACCAAACCTACCGAGGAACTGAACGACACGGCTTCATGGGTAATGGACAACTACCCTTTCAAAATAGTTACCAACAATCACACTATACTTGTTATGTTCAACAACCTTATCAAGTTACCAACATTAGATACATTATTCTGCTATGCAGAGACCTACTGCTCATGTGATTCCATCTTATCCTAGGTATGCTTCACCTAACCTGAATCAACAATTTACTTTTGTAGCAACTCTAGAATTACCAGATTTCAACCGCCTGACGAATGATCCAATTGCATATGCCCCATGGTGGCCAGCGATTCCTCATAAACTCCCCTCCGATATTCCTAAATTCAATGGAAATCCAGTAGAATATCCATCAAATCATGTAATGACTTTTCATTTGTGGTGCTCATCTAACACCTTAAATGATGATTCAATTAGACTTCACCTTTTTAAGAAAACCCTCATTGGTCTGAAAGTGAAATCATATATTGAATTTCCTAGAGCTTCGTTTGATAACTTTAGTGCCTTGCCACTACCACTCTAACCCACTTTCAGTTACCCATAAGGTACGAAACATGAACAAAAATCCTTAGCAACTTTAAACAGACCATGTCTACTCACATATCTCATCATATTCATCAGTGGCAAGGCCGTCGTCGAATGGTAAAGGCATATGCTCCTGATCATCTTTTGGCTGAGTGGTTTATTAAGTCCTTATTGCCTTCAATTACTGAATACATGGCGAAAGGAGGAGTTTTCACTTAAGAGAAAGTCATTGCTTGTGCAAAATATATAGACTTGATCTATACTTAGTCTAGCACACTCTATGACAAAATTCTTGGTGCTTGCAGACCAACATTTTCCATTCCTTCCCCTGCTAAATCAAACAAGGACTCTCATGTCGGTGATGGTGTGATCGATGCCTCAAGCATGCAAACTGCAAAGGCACCATTTGGTAAAGCTCTTGCGGTTCTAGTAAAAAAGAAAATGACAAACCTCTTGCCTCAAAGATTAATGCCATGTCATCTGACAAGGCAAAGAATCCTAAGAAACTAGGGGGCAAGAAGAAATGAAAAGATAAAAAGAAGAAACAAGAGAGTTCAACTCCTGAAAAATCTTTTGAGAACCCTCTTGGGCGAAAGAAACCTCGTGATCCATGTTATGTTTGTAACGAGGACCATTGGATGAGAGATTGTCCACATCGAGCTGAGGTTACAAAATTGCTAAAGACTTGAAATACCTCAGCGGTGTTGACAGATCCATTTCCAAACCCAGAAACTAATCTGGTTACTATAGATCATGCTTCCACATCCCAAGTGCTTATGTTATCCATCTCAAATAGTTGAATGATGCTTTGATATTAACAAGGAACAAATATTATGGGAATCCACCATCGTCAAACAACAAGGCTACAAATAAACCTAGTAGTTCGACGACAACTTCGCTAGAAGTTTTTACACCTGTTATTCCTAAACTAACTATAAATCCACCAAAGGGAGTCATACATAAGTCGAAATTTAGTCCTTGTTCTCGAGATGCACATAATTATAACATAGTGGAGGATCTGGCTCAATTGCCATCCGCTATGTCGACGCTAAAAGTACTGCAGAACTGCCCCTCCCAAAAGCAGGCTCTGTTATCAGCAATAGGTGGGATTGATCCAGTGGATTCCAATCTTGTGGCCTTCGACCATAAAGAATATGCACCTCAGTTACTGGCTCAACTCGCTTTCCTTAAACACAGAAAAGTCCTCAATAAAACTATTCATCGAACGATCATTGATGAGGGGGCATCCACCTGTATTATGTGAATGAGTTCGTGGAAAACTCTAGGTTCAGCACCCTTGTCTTGATCATCAATGACATTAAAGGCATTTGATGGAAGAACATACACGCCATATGGGATTTTAAGTAACTTTCAAGTCGAATTGGGGTGCAAGGCCGTAGAGATTGAAGTCGAGGTCATTGATGGAAACCTTGACTACAATATCTCATTGGGAAGGCCCTCGATTTATGCCATGGCTGCTGTTGTGTCTACATATTTTAGAAATATTGCATTTCCTTTTCAAGGTGGAATTACAATCGTTGACCAATTATCTTTCTTTCCTAACAGTTAGAAAGATGTTGGAAGCATTCCATTGATCCACGCAAGTTCTCAATCACTAAAAACATGTCGAAGTAGGTGTTATCAGGAAATCTAGTGTCCACTCGGAGCTGCTAGTCCCACTAAGGTGGGTAGCTATCTTAGAAACAAACAAACCAAAACTAGTTCTGTTTTCCTTTATGAGAAGTAGATAAGAGGGGAATAAAGAACACCAACCTCAGTCTTGCGCTTGGTTCCTTGCTTGGTTCATCTCCCTTCTGACAGATCTTTGCCACTCCTTCTTCGTTCACCCAGCTTCAGAGAATACCTGTGGAATCAAAGCAACATAATACTATTGAAGAACATAGATCTACAATCATAAACAATATAGGACTAGATATATATTGACTACACAAATGCATATATCATCAAACATACAGGAATGTGGAGGAAAACTTGAATATTTTTATTAATATCAAGAATAGCAATGAGGGTTACAACCCATTATTCTGACCCAGTGTCATCCTCTCAGCATGAAATCCCTTCTTCACCTCATGAAAAGCTTAGATCACCCAACACTATGATATTGCACCAAGAAACCAATAGCACTTCCTTACAAGATACAAGATTCGAGCCTCTGGATCTCTGTGATGAGGGATCCATATATAGATTATTTTAGGGGGGTGAGTCAGCTTCTGGGATTTTGATTAGTGTCCTCTTTCTGTTCTTGATTCCACTTCGAGATTCATGATCTCTTACTTATCCTTGGACAAATTCAGAGAGGCAAGTGTCACAGGAGAAGTTTCTGGAAGATTCCATGATCATCCACCTTGCAAACCGTCTCTGCCATTTGTCTACTCTCACCAATTGCACCCTACAGAAGGGCTTTCCAATATGCATCACACTTTTTAATCTGAGCAGGTGAGATGCATTGCACCCTCTGCACTAGGTAGTCTATATGGTCCAGTTTTGACCAGTTCTGAGCAGTTTTCTATGGAGAGCTTCTGGGAGATGATGTAATCAACTCACCTTATTCCTTTAGGGTGTGAAGAAACACTTTTAGGGACTTAGAAGCCCTTGGTTTATGGACATGTGTGATTTGGGTTGCAGTGCCCATAAATGTCTATAACAGTTGCCCCCTAGAGCATGAGGTTGCTAATCTTATGATGTCAGGTGAAATGATTTATCATGAGGATTCGAAGTTTTTTCGAGCTTTAAGGCGACCTGTATAAGATACAATAAAAACATTATCTTCATAATATTTTTCATGATCTAGCTAAGGCGGGCATTCGCATGCTCAGCTTTATAAATTCATTTCCATGTACATAGGACAGACAATCGTCTATGTAGCAGACCAATGATTCGGACGGAGTCATCATCCTTTGATTCAGATGATCATTTTTTCGGCAATGATGTACATTTGATGTCTTTATATTCCTGAACATATCATAGCCTAGATGGATGAAACTAGATCCGGGTCTTCAAACTCATTCAATCTTCACTCAGAGTACAAGTCGATCCATGTGAAAGATGTTCTGGAGTTGGACATGGAAAGACATCGCCTGATTACCAGCCAATAATGTAAGCTGTTAACATGAACGAGACGAATCACCGATAATGATGATGACCCTCATGGTACGATAGTACAATTCATGTGGTGTGAAAATGGGACTTGGTGTCGAACACCACATAAAATCTTTCGGTCGAAGGCCATTGATGTAAACCTGTCACCAGAAGTGAGAAACTTGCCATTGAGGCATGCAAGGTTCAAAGTACTGAAAGGGTTGTTCCTAGGTTGATTTCTTGGATAATGAGCTGATGTCGATAAGAAGTGACCCATCGTAGGAGGGCCTTAATTAATCCCACATCTACGAAACGATTTGATGATACAGGGTACAGGGTGGCGGTCATGAAAGAATGGAGCGTGAATGTATTGTAGTGGATGAGACAGAGGTGAATTCTCTAAGCGACATCTCTTGAACATACCGGCGACACTGAAATGGATTGGTAACATTAACCCCAAAGATGGATGGTACGATGGATCAATGGTGATATGACTGATGAACGGAAAAACACAACCTGACTCCGACGTGGAGTGAAAGTCTCATGTTCAAGAGCGACTTGTTACCGATAAAGTTTCTTCAAGTTTTCTTCCCAATTTTCCCCAGTCATTGCTAACCAGTACCTCTTTATTTTTATCAAGCTTGAGGAGGCTAACATATCCTTGTTCTATAATTCGCCCTTCGGGCGAACCCGTTGCTATGTTTTAATGAGCCTAGCGACAGTGAAACTTGTTCTCGTCCATTTGGACAAGTTTGTCGGTATTGATTTTAATGAATTTAATGAAAATGATAACTCAATCCTTTTTCAATTTTAGAGAGTTTGAAAAGGGATGGATAGGAAGCTCTAATAACCCCTTTTTCTCATAGAATCCCTTAAGTCCAAAAAAGTATAAAATAATATGAGAGGGATGAATTTTCGATTGTTTTAACGAGCCAAACAAGACAAGCGCTAGATCTTTTTTTGTAATAATCCCTCAAGTCCAAAAAGATTAAAATCTAGAGGAGGGATAGCACTTCTGGTAGCTTTAACGAGTTGGAGAGGCCCATCGCTCGACGACCTTTTCATATTTTACGAGTCAGATGAAAAGAGCTTAAAGGAGACTCATTTCTTGAGGAACGAGCGATAATTTCGGGTACAGCTGATTCCAGGTAAGGTTTGGAATTTTGCAATCACGGCAGTGTCACAAGGATGGCTAACAGAATCTATCAAAGTGTTCCACATCACATCTCCAGTTGTTCCAGAGAATCTTGTTCCAGTAGGTGCAACCTTCCATTTTCTGCCTTCGACAGAGCCTTCTTCTGAACCACTATTGAGGAGCTCGGAAGTAGAGAAGAAAACGCTAGATAGAAATAAATGGTAGATTTAGAGGCTGATCCTAGGTTCCGTAAGGTCTAAATACCATAAGGGAGAGGAAAAGACCTAACGTTTCATGCTTGAACCCACCTCATAGTTACTTGTTCTACCATAATTTACTTACTGCCTTCGCCATATGGGAGAGATGAAATTTTTCCTACCCCAACTCATTTATTCTACCAGGAATATGAGGGAGGCGAGAGAGTAACTACTATGAAGAAGAAAAAAACTTTGTTTCCCACAAACTATTTCACTACTGTGCTACCTAGACCTGTTATACCTGTACCACTTGAATGAATCACTTAAAGGCCACTTCTATAGGCCTTTTAGAAGTATTGGATGGATAGATATATGGTGCTAAATTAGTTGAGAAAAACTTTTAGTTGCATGACATGATGGTTTATTAGCCCAAGAGGGTTTTAATTTCGCTAAGATTGTTTCACTATACGAGATTTATTCTCAACATGTGAAAGAGACATCTTTGAATGGATGCGATTGTCGTTGAATGGCATTGAGCTGGTTCGATGGTTGGTTGATCACAAGCTCTGCTATTGGCATTGACACAAGCCAATAAAATGCTAATAGAAAGAAACACCCCATTTGAGATGCTTTTTATAATTCACTAGAACCCAAAAGCCCCAACCCCATTGCGTAGGTGCCTTAGGAGAATTGAATCTATAATGTCACCATAGAATAGGCTGATCAGGCTATAAATAGACTTTTTTGTAGTCTTTTTTTCGTTACCATTATTACATATATAATATGACAACACTTCTCGTTAGAAGGACTAACTCACAAACCAACCAACTAAGAAAGGACAAGTGAGTGATTCATTTACAAATTGAAACTTAAGGACATTTAGTGACAACAACCACCTACTAAAGTGAGGAATCTTTGTGGAACCTAATTTTGATAGATGGGACAACCTTTTCATTGCTAGGACATATATTGTTGATGCCCAGACCCACATAGAGTATCTTTTCACACTCATCTTACTTTGGAGGGACTATTATTAGACCCTTCTAGTACTATCAAAAACCTACGATGATGGGATGGAGTACCAATCCTTCAGTATAAAAAAAATAACACTCGGGGGAGAGTCTTTACAAAACTTACCTTGGATTGAGAGGCTCCATTTGGTGAGGTATTCCCAGTAGTAGGCCCTATAGAATTAGATCTTTGGAGGCACTTCTAGAATATAATAGAAAAGGAGGAAAACCTTGAATTGTTTACTCATTTGATCATTTAATGGCCATGGGAATTTGAATCACTCCATTATATCTTACCTTGGAAAGACTATAAATTTGCCTTAAAGGAAAGGAATGACTTTCTATGGACAAAACTAGCTACATGCCTTACAACATAATGAAAAGACCAAGTAAGATCAATACAGGCTCTTATTGGACTTTATGCCAGTGGGGAGGAGAGGAGAGAGCTTATCAAGGATGGATTGGATCATGGGAATTGGAAATCATGATACCTTACCACCTTATACCACCTTCTAGATGCACTTTCTATTTACAGTCACCCTAGTAACATGCTAATAAGGGAGGGAATCTAGAAGACTAGGAGAAGTGCCAGATTGGATCAAATGATGTGGGAATTGAAAGAAATGCTCTCAGTCATACACTTGCACTAATAGAATTTCCTTTTTGAAAAACCAATATGGGCACCTAGACCCATGATAACCACATGTTCTAGTATAAGAAACACCCCCTATCAGATTCTTTTTCGAATTCACTAGAATCAAACTTGTTTCCCCTGTAGCTTGAGGAGCATGAAATAAATCATTGAACAAGAAAGTTGATATGGCTTCAGAACATATACCTTATATGAATTTTTTCATTTTTTTTATTAAGTATATAATATGAGAGAGATATTTTTACTTCTACATGAATTGCTGTACAATGCAACCAAAATAGGAATGATACCTTCTTCTTTCACCAATCTGAAACTTCACGACATGGAGTGTTGCCCGACAACCATTAAGTCATGAATATTAATTAGGATCGAAATTAGACGTACCTTTATTTTATTACTCTTACTCTTACTTTTACCCCTGCCCTACCCCTACTCACATTCGATGGAAGGAAGGGAAGAAGAGTTTGATCACTATTGCACCAAATATTTCATTTTTCAGGTCGGGTGGGATTAGACATCTTACCTTTCTATTTATACAGCCTCAAACTGAAAATTTAACACTACATCAGCCAAGATTACCCCACGAAGGGAGGCAGGGCCTGATCTTTTTATTTTACCTGCACAAACTTCTTAGACCTCGAGGGAGCTGAGGAACTGGAATCACAAAGTGTTCACGACAAGTTGAGCCTTCCTTATAAGCAGAAGCCATGGATGAAATTGGTTCATCACTAGATTGTTGGATCAGAATGTGGAATAAACATGGGATTTATAATCGCTTCATGAGAATAATTTTGAAGTATTGGATTGATGGCATGGAGAAACTTACCCCAGGAAAGAATGAGACCCATAAGATCAGGACCTATAGGAGACAAGATTAGAACACATTCTCTTGTTCAGACCATATACTTGCCTGAATTATATTCTCTCTACAATCCTACATTGGGTTGTACAAGATTTAGGAGGAACTCCTACAATAGAATAGAAGGAATTTCTTTAATCTTTGGATCGAAATCAGAATGAAGAGAAGAAAGAGCCCTTACCACCTTGGAGGGAAAACCCTTATATATCCCTGCCATAGCTCTTAAAAGCAAACCCTTCTAGTGGGAGTAAAACCTAAGTAGTCTACAAAGCCAACCCTATCCATGCATGATTAGCCATCTGTTTAAGCCCCACTGCCTACCTCCACCCATGGGCTCGAGCAAGAGACTCTTGGCTCTCCAATGAATGTGTTCAAGGCATAAACTCTAATCCTCGGTGAGTTGTCTTCCTTCTTGGTAGTTGGGGGGCTTTCTCATAACCCTCATCTCGCTACCCTTTGCCTTGGAAAGAACCTTTGAACCTATGCATTAGACAAACTGCCTTTTCTCAGTGGAAATATGGCCTTGGAAACAACCTCTCACTGAACACCTTCCTACTTGCTTCCTACCCTCTTCATCTGAAAGAAGTAAGTTCAACATAGTAGGGTCAGTTCACCATCCGCATTCAAATAGCTCATTTTCCCTAGAACATGACCTCAATGAGCTTTTAGTGGTTAGCTTTGACTCAGTATGATTTATGTCAATATGATGTCCGCACGATGTCCATATTATGTGCACTTTCAGGTTTCCATATTCAGTTCATATTACCCATTATCCTTTCACATTAAAATACATATACACAGTGCCTATAGATAAACAACCCAATATGAATAACACTTTCACTTACTGAGAAGATAATAGCCATTGTTTTTGGTGAGGCCCAAAAAAGAAAGGATTAACTTATGATATTTTGGATAACTTTGGTTTAGGTGAGAACCACGTAAAAATAACCCACGTGTTTAGAAAACGCAGTCACCGAACAATCTGCAACAGATAGATTGATTTCCAATTTGGAGGGACGTGGGTAGATAAAATTAAAAGAAAAGAAAATAGATAAGCTTATATATAATTCATGATGTTAAGGCACCTAAAGAAATCCTATTTTGAGTGGGCTTATGGCATCTTAAACAACACCATTTAGGGAAGGCACAATGTAGTCAGCTTGGAACAGATTTTCAAAACATTTGAAGTCACCATTTATTTTACCAATAAACTCAGTTTGATTTTGTTGTAGGCACCCCTCTCATCAAGGATACTCAAATTCATTTCTTTATTACTCACATGGAATTTCATTAAACTTCTCTATGTTTGATTTGGTGGCATTGATTCAATTGCTTCTTTAGCCCCTCGCTGCTAATATTTTCATTTTTCCTTTGACTTTATGACTTAAGCATCGAAAAGACCATGGGGGTGATTGTTTTATGGCCCCCAATCCCATAGGTGTGGGAGTTTGCATCAGTTCACATTGGATAAGGATATTTTACGAATGCCCACCCCTTACAGAAATGGATGGGGAGCAAATAACTATTGTTTTTAATCAATACAATGGAATGCCTTACTTATTTGTTGCGATTCCAAGAGACAATACACTTCAATTTATTAGAAAATTATATATTACAAAGTAATGGAACACATAAAATATATTGCAGAAATAATAATAATAATAATAATAATGTCCATTTTTAAGGTCACAGCCAAGCCAAACACCAATTGGTGTATGAGATCCCCTTTTTTTGTGGGACAAGGGACCCACCTCTGCGCAAAGATTTTACTGCTAAGTCTACGAAGGCATACATACTCTAACCCCGTCTGGTTTTGAACCTGTGACCTCTTAAGAGGAAACACATGCTCTTAACCATTAGGCCCACTCAAGCTGTATAGACACAGATATACATGGCTCGCCCAATTTGGGCTACGTCCATGAAGAAAAAACGAGTCCTCCCGTTTATATTATCCAAAAAACTGAAGAGATACAACCTACAATAGATCCTTTGTAATTCCCTCTTCTCTCTCACTCAATCTCCTCTCTCTTTCTCACTCAGAACATAGATATACATAGATGCAATACAATTCCCTCATATATAGTGAGGGGTTGCATTCTAGGGAAGAAAACCCTGAACTAAACATAGCTTCTATGATCAGATCTCGCCTAATGAATGACCTAGATTGACTATGAAATAACAATAGTTTACAAGGAAATTTTACATCTATTTTTAGCATTGGGGGTTGTCATCCCCCGTGGACCCCCCTTGTAGTGAAAATATTACAGGAGGCATTGCCACATTAGGAAGTGGGGTCCAATGAGGTGATACTTTTGGATAAAGAAGATATTTAGGTTCCATACCGAACACAATTTACTTAATTTGTCTATATAGATGGTTATGATACTCTATGATGTAAGGGGGTGAAACTATGCTTCAATTAGGCTAGTACTCAATGCAAACAATGGTCGGTACTCCAAGTTTTGATCCCAGTGTTAATCCCAGTACTATATCCAGTAGGTTACAAGTATCAATGCCAAGGTAGGTTCAATCGCAGGGGTGTCTTGGCACTCGTTTCTTTTTATTTTTTATTTAGACTTGAATCCATCAATTTTTCAAGGGTACATTCTCATGTCACAACGAATGCGAGCTGAAATATAAGCTCCCCATCGAGCGAGGGATAATATTGTGTCCCCATAAAGAGCTAATATAGAAGCCCCATTAACAAACTATCTCTCACTCCAAATGCTAGGGCATAAGAATATATCATCCCAATAAAATACAATCTCATCGACCCTTCAATGGATTAATGGATTATTTATTTCTTTTCACCTTACTGCAAGAAACATTTACGTGAGGGATTCTAGCAGTACATTAAGGAAACATCCTCTTAGAAAGTATAAACCTTCTCTCTTACATTCTAAACCATAGATGAAAAGACATGGAATATGGCTCAGGTGACCATGGTTTTGCTTGAACCGTAGCACATAATACTTAGCCAAGAAATTCATCTATATGCTGTGAAACTTAATAGAATCAAAGGATTTAACAATGACCATTGTTAACATACATGAAAAAGAGATTTTGATGCTTGAAGCTCTCAGACCTAGCCTATAACATTAGAGTTTGCAGAGCTTGGCTCGTGAGGGGTGCAGTTTCAAATGAGCGATTGAGTGGTGGATGGGGTAGGGTTCAGTTACCCTAACCTCCCAAGGTTTAAAAACCACCATTAGATAAAGAACCATATCATCCATGGTGAGAGTGACTCCAATTTACTCACTCGATGACTCGCAACTGTGGGTGGAAACAATTCGAAAAGCTTCTATACGAATCCTAGCATATTGAATGATCTGGTTAATGGTTAATGTTCATATGTATAAAGTATATCGCTTTGCCAAGATCTATGTATTATTATTATTATTATCCAATTTTCAGGTCACGACCAAGCTAGACACGAAATTGGTAAATGAGACCCCCTTATTTATGGGACAACGAAGGCATACATACTCTACCACCCTCCAATTTTTATCATGTATAAGTTCCACATTGAAAATTTGATTAAATAATTCCTTTAA
>APFE031691100.1:0-14876 GCA_000404065.3 Pinus taeda
TTAATTTAGGAGTTTTGGCCCTAGAAGGCAACCCCTTGCTATATATGAGGGAATTATATTATGTCTATGTAGATTTGTATTCTGAGTGAGGAAGAGAGATGAGATTTACAGCGAAGAGGGAATTACAATGGATCTGCTATAGGTTGTATCTCTTCAGTTTGTTGGATAATATAAAAATAAGGATTGGCTGTTTCTCCGTGCACGTAGCCCAAACTGGGTGAACCATGTATATCTATGTCTCTCTTGTTTTATGTGTTTTCTGTGTTTATATTTCTGCAATATTTTATGTGTTCCATTGCTTTGTAATATACAATTCTCTAACAATATTCCCGTATACAATTTGTATTGCCACTCAAGAATTCTATTGTTAAGAAGTCACCTTAGATTAATGCTTACACAACAAAAACATGTACTCGTGATTGACATTTTTTCCCTTTTCTTTTTGAGTTGTCAAGTGGCCACCAACGCTCATACATAATTTTATGTAATCTTGGATCACAACATCTACACCAATCCAAAAGTTATGGATCTTGAATAAATATGATAACTTTAATCTTGAAAAGAGTAAGTTATCCAAAGATTTTTTAAGTCGATAGTGTGTGTGAAATTCTAAGAAATTCATGTATGATTCTATGTTAGTTTTGTGCAATTCCAATGTCAATGCGTGCATGATTCTAATGCTAATGTAAAAATAAAGTATTGATACAAAAAAATGGACCATTCTAAGCCTGATTGTTAGCTAATTATAATATATATATTATATATATATAATATATATATACTTCAACCGGAGAGTGTATACTTATTTAGAGGTATCTTAATTGAACTATTAGATGTGATAGTATGATCCCATTTCATATTATAATCTTAAACACTTTGAAATTAATGTAAATTCATGGTTGTTAAATGTGACAATTCAATCTCGTTTTCTGGTGTTGAGTTGAATTATTAGATGTGCCAGTGTAACTTTAAATTATTATGGGCTTGCATGTGAAAGTTGTTGAATTGAGTTTTTCTATATAATTGTTACTTTATTTAACAGTTTCTTCAGTTCTAAACCACATTATTATGATCTATGGAAAGTGTTAGTAAATTTTTTAATATTTAACATTATTTTAACAAACAAACAAAAAATTGGTAATGGGTTTATACAATCTTTATGCTTTTTTAGGTAATAAATAAATATGCATTATTATAACGTATTAACTGGGTCAATTTGTATGGTTTAATGAACTCTAGTTTTCACATACATATTTTTATACAGGCAGTTACAAACCTACAAATGTCTCAAAAGAGAAAGATACAAGCTACAATTGGGAAAATGTATGGAAAGACAAAACTGAAACTTATAATATTCAAAGCAATTCAGAAACACGTGAAGAAACCCATAATGCTTATGTGGAACAATTACATGAAATTTTTGAAAGTTCTTTTGATCATGATGTAGATGAAAAAGCAAATGAAGTTGAAGAAGAGGTTGCTAATAATTCAAAATGAAAGTCAAAACAGAAAGATAATTTCACAAGGAATTCTTAGATAAGTTTGTTTGGTTGAATTATGTGAGATGTGATGATAAAATAGCTATGAAGCGTAGTTATTGTGAGAAGTGTAGGATGAATGGACCATATGGTTTAGGGAATGGTTGAAACATATTACAACATGATGCTCTTGTTACTCATGAAAAAACATTGGTGCATAAAGATGCAAAGGAAAGATGGATCAATGCACTAGAGGGAAAGATGAAACCAATTCTAGATCATATTCGACATGTTGGAGATACCAATAAGGAAAGAGTGATTTCTACAGTGAAAGTATCATGTTTCATTTGTCAAGAATATTTATCTCTATTGAAGTATGAGAATCTTTGCAAATTTCTAATGGATACAAAAAATCCATATATGCCAAAGTCTCAAGAGTATTCTTCATACACAAATCACAAGTCTCCAAATGATTTTATATATTGCATATCAAAACATCTTGAATAGATTTAGATTAAAAAAAAAAAAAAATGTTGGAAATTCCTTTCTTCTCATTAATGGTTGATGAAAGCATTGACCAAACCTTAGAGCAACACCTTGTTGTCTATGCAACATATTTAGATTCAAAGGGTCTCGAGTCACCTATCTCTCAATTTATGAAGTTCAAGGATGTGGAAGTAAAAGGAAAAATAATGTATGATAGTGTCAATCAATTAACAGATGTTAGAGGCCTTTAACAAAAATATTTGATAGTTTTTTATACAGATGGGACTTAAGAAATGGTTGGATATGAAAATGGATTTATTTCATTTTTGAAAAATAACAATCCAAACCTTATTACAGTTCATTGTGTGGCTCGTCATGAGTCATTAGCATAAACAAATTCTTCTAAGAAATTACCTGAGATATTATATGTTGAAAAAATTGCAAACAAAGTGTATTCATGGGTTCAAAACTCCCTAAAGAGAAATAATGAACTTAATTATTTTCTTAGAGTTATGCAAATTAATGTTCTTGATGTTCTACAAATACATTTAGTGAGATGGTTATCCAAGGGGGACATTATTATAAGGCTTATGAATCTTATGCCAATAATTTTAACTTTGTGGAAAAATGAAAAAAAAACTTCATCATGGTGTGGTAAGACACATATATATTCAATCTAATTTTGTTTACATATGCTTGTTGATGCGCTAGGGGAATTGAGCAAGTTGAATATGACCTTTCAAGAAGAAAATGTAGACATTACAACTATTGGGTTGGATCTTGAAGTAATTATAAGAACATTAGCTAGACAGTTTTTGAGAAAAGAGACATCTACAGAAGGCACAATTTATCTTTCAAAATTTTTAAGTGATTCTCAAAGTGGATACATTGATATTAAAGATCAAGGGATAGTGGTAGATAAACATGAGTTACGATACATCTCTATCTCAGCCATGGATATTGAATCCAATGAAGGAAACAATCTATGAAACCTTGTGTTGGCTTAAGGGGGCTTGGACCTAGGTTCAGAGTTAGTTGTGCTAACCAACAAATTCCTACACTACCTACCTTTTTGGCAACAACCAGCATACTGTAGGCTACAGTATCACCTGAGGTAGTATTGGGGGATGCTAGAACCAAGTTTCTGCATCCAAAGGACTATGTGATGTGATTCTATTACTCTTAGGGCTTTATTCTGACCTTCACGAACCCTAACCCTTAAAACCTGGAAATTATAGTAACTAACGTATAACAGATCCAAACTCATTGTTGGTTGTTCTAAACATTCATAAAATCATGTTATTAAATAGGTCTACCCCTTTCACACATCTATTAAGAATTTTTCATGATAAATTGCAGTAACAGAGCAAATATACAGTAAATTCAGAAGTAAACAATAACACACAGGTACATAGATAATGCTCCAAAACAACATTTATTATGCTTAGATCTTCAATTACAGACTCTTTCAACCCTATGCACACAGCTGCAGAAGCCTTCCCCTTCGCCTAAGTATAGAAAACAAACTTCTCTTACTTATATTATTCACTCTTAGATTGACTTTTTATATCTCTCATGACTCTCTATGACTTCTTTATATATCATTCTCTATTACAATACCATGGTCCGAAAATGATGGGCGGGTCAAAAAACAACTTAACTCCTAACCAACTAAGGGGCATTGACCTTCCTAAAGCCCCTTTGACTTCTATCGACCTGCGCACCCCGCTTCTCAAAATGTGAACACTTTACAATACTTTTTACAAAATTTAACCCAGGGGATCCTATCCCAACAGACCCCCAACACAAATTTGTGACTCATCCACTCTACTAGTATTTCCTCAATCTTTTCCTGCAAACAATTGAATTTTATCTTCAATGCTTGAATATTTTTTGTTCCCTGTGCAGCAGCCTAAAGAGATTCCTCAACCAATTTCTCTATAGTTGGACCTTCGATTGCAAGGCCCATGGTTCACTGTGTCTCTTCCATAGCCTTCAGATTTCTTTGCAACATCTGTAAGAGTTAGCTTGCCTCCTCTACCTATGGTTGCGTCCTTGAGGATATGATGGATGCCTTCTGACGTAGCTCATCAATCTCAATCTGGATGAACTTTCCCTCCTATAATCTGGTGAACCTTTGCATTGGTGCCAAGGTCCATGTTGTAGCTCTGATCTCATTGAAATGCCTTTGTTTTTCTTGGATGTATGTTTCAATATTCCGCAAGTGTGGATCCTCCTGCAATGAGGTCCACATCTCCATGGTATGCTCAAACAACTGGCTGCAATCCTTGACCGCAGCTTCCAGAGTATTCATGTTCTCCTTAATAGTAACTTTTTCACTTCCCTCTAACTTCTAGAGGAGTGGTTGGTTGTAACTTAAATTGAAACTCATATATCTATAGTTGTAGCTCAAAATGAACCTTGCCAATATCCTCCTTTGATTCTTTTACCGTGGAAGCTAGCTTTTGGATCTTCTCAACGGAGATCACTTCTGTGGGAATGGGGAGCTTGAGAAGCTCACTACAGGCTTGCGTTATTGCTGACTACCCACAATGACTTATCCCCATTCCTTGAGTGCCTGCACCTTTTCCTTGAACATCTGCTGGTTGTTGGTCTTTACTTCACTGATAACTAGTGATGCTCATTTTTCCCAAACTCTGAACTCATAAAATACCCCTTGATGTAGCTCGTGCAATGTCTGAATAGGGAACGTTGCAAGGTTCAAAATCAAATTATTCAAATGCAATAGACGCACCCTATCTTTTGAAGTCTCAATATATAGTGATCTCTCTAGTAACTTCACTTTGTGAAGATTTGTGGTGATCTCTACTGCTAAGGTTGACCCTCGCCTACTTCAGGCTCGCTTGAATAACCCCTGCCTGGACCTGCAATTCCCTCAGGCCCTGCTGCACCTTGTCTAGTGTCTGATGGTACTGGTCCTCGATGTAGCTCCAAATTGTTTCTGTGGTATTGCAGACCACATCATCGATCTCATCCAGGTCCCCCTCCATGACGACCATTGGTGTCACTCTCGCAGACTTGTCAAACTTCTTATTTTCGCGAGGTCCCATAGAACTCTGCTTCTATCTCTTTTTAACAATGAATGGGGACTACAAGTCTGTGCCACCTTCCTCTTCACCCTTGGTCTCTACCTCTATATTGGTGTTCTCTGTTTCAAATTCAGTGAGGTAAATAGTGGCTTGTGACGTGGTGGAAGTTGTCTCCTTTGGTGCTTTTGTCTCTTTGGTAGAGACCTTTTCTTTCAGTGCTTCCCTCTCCTTTGTAGAAGCCTCTTTCTACTGCATGACCTTTTCTTTTTCCATGGCCTTTTCTTTCGCAGAAGCCTTATGTTCTTCCTTCTTCTTACCTTTCGTTGATGTTGTTGCAACTATGGTTTTCTCTGCTTCACCTTCAACATCCTTACTGGTTCATGTGCTTGCATCAGATGGGGTGAGTCAGTTGCTCAGCCATTTACTAACAATCCCCATAATATCAACTTTTTCAACCAAGTATGGCAACTTATGACATGTGCCCATGGCATCTTTCTTCTTACAGATAAACAGATTATGAAAATCTTCCTTGAAATCGGCAACATTAGCATATTTTACATGCAAGCTAGGTGATAATTGTGGTCGTTGGTTAATCACCATCCTCAACTCTGATCCAAATAGGACCCAAAATATCTTTGTCTCCATAACCCACTTAGGGTCCTTCATTGCCCACAACGAGGTGAATTTCATTGCCTTGCATAGGTCTAGATCATGCTATGAGAACTAGCTTTCCTTCAGCTTCCTCCATGCCACCAACGCAATCAACAAAAGTAGCCACGCATAGTGGAATTCCTTTCCATCATCCTGGGGCTCTCTGAAATCCTCCAAGAAATCATGACACAGATACTGAGCCCAATTATATTAGACACCCTTGGCGCACTATGCAACCAAATATACTACTAGTGTCGGCACTTTGTCAGCACAACACTTCCCTATGATCTTTCCAGCCAATATTTGGGTAGAAAAATGTACTGCGCCATCTGATATGGAGCTAATCACATAGTAGCATGACTTCTTCACCAACCTGAAGTCCCTCTTCATCTGGTCTACCAACTTCTTCTCCTATGATTTCCCCACAAAATAATTTGCAGGGTCTATTCCTTGATATGGCAACAATGTGATTCGGTGGATTAACATATTAGTAATTGGGATGGGCCCTCCCAACCAAAGGCACCCATCATGAACCAACATAAATAATTGATGCACGTAGACAGTGTTGATGGTGTTGTGGCTAAAATGTGACACCCACAACATATTGAGCAACCTCGCATGCTCAACTCTGGCCAACCACTTCATTGGCTCAAGTCGTGTAACATCTGACTCCTCATAGTATACTTTCTTCAGATATTTACTCGGTTCTCCGTCGGCTACTTGGTTCTATCCATCTTACCCTTTTGTCTGATCTCCATTGGATTCTTGTGCAGTGATTTCCACACCAGCGCTTTTTGGGGCTTCTTTTGCTTCTTTTCTCCTGCCGTGGAGGCAGATGGTTTACGCCTTGACGACCTAGGCATTATGGTAGGAAAGGTTGTAGGCACAAGTTGCATCGAATCAGTTCAATTACAGTCATTATCTCCAAGAATATTTTGCGCTTCCACTCAGGTAAATTCCTGAACCCTTGTTGCGAAAGCTTCTCTCGAAGTTCTTTCCAAGGCCCTCTAGACATGCAATAATTATCTTGGTGCAAACTAAAGGGCAAAAGCTCAAGGAAATTTCTCAAGAAGAAAAGTGCTCAAATGTGGAGTGGGATGTTGTGTTTATAGCCCAATTTGAAATCAAATCCATCCATTCCCTCCAGATCCCTGTCATTAATGCACTTTTGGCGGCAAATTTCCAAAGATATGTTCTTTAAATTCTCTCCCCCTGCTCCTTTTAACGCAAAAATCACCATCCAAACATCTACAGTGCTTCCAAGAGTCACTTTTTGACCAGGCTATGTGAGATCCATCGTGCTAGCACAGCTCCTTCATCACAGCTCTCCTTTGCACCTTCCCTTTATTTGTCATGCAACCCATTCACTTCGCCAAACTATTCTTTTGGCAGCATAGTTTATAGTCCCACACTTCCTTGCAACTTCCTAGAGTACTAAGACTATCTTTCATTCATATAGTCATTGCATAGGGGCGGGATCACTGTTGTACAACTTTAACCACCTCCCATTGACCTTTCCTAGAAACAATTCCCTGTTCATCTTGGCGAGCTAAACTGCACCTCCATCCGTAATCTCCTTGGCAATATATGGTTCCAACTAATGTATTTGGAACTCTCCTGGGAACTTCGTAAACTTTCTATCATACAGTAACACTAAATCCCCAATTTTAAAGGTGTGTTGTTTAATATGGCAATCATGCCACACCTTTTCATGAGCCTTCTGCACCTACTGATGAAAACTAGCCAAGAAGTGATCTTCTTCCAACTCAACTATATGCACCAGATGTTCTTCCATGGTATCCCAATCAGCCATATCTACGACTGCAGTAATAGACAAACTTGGCATGATGTACTTCATCGGCATCATGGCTTCTTGTCCATAAACCCGTCTAAACGATGTATGCCTAGTCAACTTTTTACAAGTAGTTCTATATGCCCATAGAACATTTGATATGCACACATCCCAATAATTCCGATTTGCATTACAAATATTTATTAAATCATTCTCCAGGATTTTATTAAAGACTTCCACTGTTCCATTTGCTTGAGGATGATATGGTGTACTTTTCTAATGATACATCTGGAACTCTTCAAGCAAAGAAGCAATTGTTTATTCAAGAAGTACGAACCCCTATCGCTCATCAAACTTTTAGGGCAACCAAACTGAGACAAAATGTATTTAAAAATGAACTTCATAGTTGTTATTGCACTGCAATCCTTCACGGGCTACGCCTCATCCCACCTAGTCAAATATTTAGTAACTATAATGATGTATCTTTCTCCTGTCTTCTTTCCTAGTGGCTGAATCAGTCCCATGAAGTCTATTAACCACTTATTGAATGCCTTTAATGACACTTGTAGGTTCAAAGGCAATTCATTCCTTCACGACGACCTCCCCATTCTCTGACAGACATCACAGGCCCTACAATAATCCTTGGAATCCTTATGCAAAGTTGGCCACCATAGCCCAGTTCGTAGGATCTTTTGTGTAGTTTCTCTTCCCACATAATGTCCTCTTGCAACTCCTCCATGTGCTTCAGTGATGATACATTTTCATTCATAATCTGGCACATATCTACACAGTACTTCATCCAATCCCATTTTATATAATTGTCCTGCAATAATAGAAAAATCTGCAACCCTGACCACCAATTCTTTCTTTTGTTGTGTCATATACCCTTCAGGAGTTATATCCATAGACAAGAACTGGATTATGTCTGCAAAATGTGAGTCTGCAACACGCACAAAAAAGAGTTGTGCATTAGGCAATCCTTCATCCATATATGTAGGCTCGTTACCATTCTCAATCAGTGAAAGGTGATTTGGTTCATCATTTAATCACCCTGGCTTCACAACTACCTCAAAGTCATATTCTTGAAATAGAAGCAACCATCTACACATTCCCCCCCCTCCCCCAACACAGGCTTGTTGACCAAGTACTTCAAAGCGGAATGGTCTGTGTACATTTTGAAGTTTGCACCCAACAAGTAGTGCCTGGACTTTTGTGGTACATACACCATTGCTTATCCTTTGCACTCTGTATTTGAAAAATTATTTTTGGCCTTGGACAACTTCCTGCTCATAAACGCTATTGAATTGTCAATATCACATGTTCCTGGTTGGGTTAGCACAACTCCTAGTGCTATGCGAGAGGCATCTATGTGTATATGGAATTCCTTCTTCTAGTCAGGGAACACTAGAATAGGTGTTGTGATCATTTTTTCCTTTAGTACATCCAAACTCTTTTGGCAATCATCATCCAGCAAAATGTCACATCCTTCTTAAGTAATCTCTCCATGGGCGCAATCATCTGCGAATATGATTTGATGAACTTCCTATAATATCCTGTATAGCCCAATGTTGTGTGCAACTGTTTAACATTCCTTGGAGGTTCCAGATTGATAATTATTATAATTTTGGTAGGGTCTACCATCAACCCCTTGCTTACAAACAACATGGCCTAAGAGAATCACATATGGTACACAAAATATTCACTTCTTGAGATTAAGGGATATCTGATACTTTCAAAAAGTATATAACATGAGGTGAAAACTGGAAACATGCTTCTTTACTAATCCAAACATTGTCCAATCATCAAAGTAAACCTCCAAAAAATTATGAATAAATTCATTGAAATATGTGACTACTGCCCTAGAAAAGATTGCAGGGAAATTCTTAAGTACAAAGGGCATAACTATATAGTGAAAACACCCCCATCTTGTAGTGAAGGTAGTCTTACTCCGATCTTCTAGCACAATTTTGATATGATGATACCCTAAGAACCCATTGGTAAATGAATAGGCTTCCTAACCTCCCACATTCTCCAATATTTCATATGTGAATGGCATAAGGAATGGAACATGGACACAAGCATCATTCAACTTTCTTAAATCTACACAGATCTGAATTTCCCCCTTCGTCTTCTTTTCTTGAACCACCATAGGACTAACCCAATCTGATTCTTCCACAAGCTCGATAATTTAGACTGCAAGAATATTATCTAATTCTTTGCTCACTTTTTCCTTGTACTTAGGATTCAATTGGTATGGGTGCTTGTTCACTAGCTTCGCATTTGGCTTTAGATTGATCTGCATGACACCCAAATCACCTACTATCCCCTTTAGATCAAAAAACTTTGTGGGAAACAAGTCATGATACTCCAGCAATAACTCCGTGACTTTGTCCACTGTGTCCTTATCCCAGCAATCACCTATATTTTCAAACTTTGGCTACACTTCTGACCCAATGTTCACCTGCTTAGTTTTCAAGGGCTTTGAGATGTTAGGGACTTCTGCCTTAGGCCCTGTGACTTCGCATTGTCCTTCTGACTCAGGAATACTGATGTTCCTAGGATCTTCCTCACCTTCTTATGTGGTCACATTGTAGAATTCTAGCGCATGGCGCAGCTACATACTCCAGTCTGGTTGTACCCATGTGATAGGCTCTTTGGGAATTTTGAATATTGCAGCCTTAATCTCCTGCAACACTTAATCAATACACTCAAATTCATACTCAAAACTGAAAGTTAACAGAAAACTTTCCTTCAGAACATCCCACTCTGTAGTTCTGTGTCACAACTCTGCTCTAATTCTTGGAACCGATGTTCCTCTGGTACATCCCTTTCAAATTTATCCAGAAACAAATTTACCTCTTCTAAACCATCATAATATAGTAAGTTGTGTACCTCAATGGATATACATTGGAGTGACTTAGTGAGCCTATTGCATTGCATCGTTGATACCTCATGCAATCTGTTTTGCCAATGCTTCAGCTCCTCATCTGAATCTGAATTGTAGGAGGTGTCCTTCTCCCAAGTAATTCGCCCATCTATCATAGGGTTGATTCAGTCGTCATCCCGCGCAGTAACCTTATATATTTTCTCAATATCGTCCTCCTCATAATAATCTTGGACTAGTTCAGTATATCGCGCACCTCGGCCGGATCTAATGTAATAATAACCCTTATTTCCTTCTTCTCAAATGTCATGTTGCACTTCTTCAGATTGATGATTACGTTCATATCAAATGCCTAATCAATGCCAAGCAATGCTGGGTATGGATCATTGTCATCCACTATTTCAATTACTTCAAAATTAGCTATGGCATGCACCTTTTCAATATCCACAGTTACTCCATGTAAGTGCTCCATAGGAATAATATTTTTCCAATTCACCATTTGCAGCTAGATTGGGGACCACTATAGTGTTGCTTTTCAAATTCTTTCCCAGGTTTGTTTCGGTAAAACAATGGCATCAGATCCCAAATCAAGGATCACAAGCTGGGCAGTCAATATCATCTTGTGACCAGTCCTTTTCTTACCTTTTTCTACTTTTTTTGTTGTGCGTTGTTCAGGTAGTGGCCTACCCTTTCCAGCGCAGTTATCTATCAACTCTTGCAGCCCCTCTACTGCATTTTGGTCCCTTAGGAGCTTCATGTAGGTCTATAAGAAAGATGTTAACAATGATGGAGCTTCTTACTGCACAATATTGACTTTGTCAGTCTTCTCCGTTCGTGTATTATAAGCCCTTGATGTAGAAGCTCCTGCATTCGCAAAGCTCTTTTTTGCCTCCATAAAAGTTTCCTTCACTTTATTCAAGTCAAATCTAGCCTCCTTGTCGGCAGCCTTGCGTACCCATATATTTTCCTCTGGTTGTTTCCCTTTATCCTCCCTAGTAGCTATACTGCTTCAGGTAACAATATTAACACTAGGCCCATCTTCACACTGTCATGATCTCATCATCTGGATGTTCTAAGTAGGCTGTTGGGTATGGGTTTTCTTTTCTTGCATTTTTGTGATGAGCACAGGAAAATCTTCTATGACATGATCAAATTTTCGGCAGTACTGACACGAGGGGTATATTGGATTCTGATAATCTCGCACAAACTGACCCGATTCTCCACAATTGTAACAAATGACCTGGCCTCGACCTCTTCTAACTCCTCCCCCTCATCCTCTTCCTCATCCCTGGAACCCTCCGTGTTATGCAGTTGTACCTTGATCCTGTTGAGGACATGCCTCCATCTGCACTCTATATGTTGGGGTTTTTTCCATCATTAATTCATAACTTCAGAAATTGTGCTCGTCATGACCTACAAACTTACAAAAATTGCAAAACATTTGTTGGGGAGTGTGCACAAACTTTTGCAGAAAATGACAATTGTCCATCATACGTTTTCATGTGATCTGACAGATAGCACACCATGGTACTACACATGTACTCGTCCTGGCAGTATTTTCTGGCTTCAAGGGAACAGGACCTCCCTCAACTAGATAATTTTGATATACTGGGTAATTATCCTTGTCGTGATCATGACCTTTGCATTTTAAACACCATAATTTCATGTGGGTCTCACTCTAGACTTCTTTTCCCTTTTTGAAACTCTTCAATTCCATATGCAGGCTAGCCAGCTGCAACTAAATCTGTTGCACTGCCAGATTCGTATCTTGAAAAGGTGAGGCCTCCAACTTCAGAGCAATCTCCAGTGCCTCAATCTGTGTTCCAATCTTTTGTTGCGACAAAGGTAATCTCAAGTGAGGTAACAACGAAGAAATATACCAATCCTTGTGTTGTTCATTCGTGATCTGCAGATTATCATATTGTAGTAGACATTTCAACCTTTGATCAAAATCCCATGCAAAATCATTTATCTGCTACTTAATTTCTTTAACCTTAGTTACACACTAAGCTTGAGACTTAGGCTTCTTGAATTCATTATTTAGTGCATCCTTTGTACCTTTCAGCGTCGCAGCTGGATGAGTCATACTATACTTGATATACCAACTTAGCGCCCTATCCTGCAATGTTGTGAACATCTGTGCTTTCTTGAGGTCATCATCTGTTATCTACTACGACTTCCACATAGAATTTTTTGTGAACAAGAATATGGGCATATTAATCACATTCACCATACTAAATAGTGGAGGTGGAGGTGGAGGTGGAGGTGTGGGTGGAGGTGTGGGTGTGGGTGTGTGAGGTGGAGGTGAAGGTGTGGATGTGTGAAGTGGAAGTGAAGGCAGAGGTGGAGTGGATGGGTGTGGTACTCCCGCAATACATTGATTTATCATCTGTGGCACACTTTGAGCTGTCTTTAAACTACTACTTCCTTTGTCACTATCAGATGCTCCCAACAAAGGACTATACTCAACACCAGAATCTAGATCTCTTCTGAATGACTTTCCACTTCATGTAGTTCTCATCAAGTCTCAGCGAAACATCAATTCAATGGCATAACCCGTTTCTCACACAATAACATTTTAATCCAAGTTTTCAGGGACTTCATATACTTACCTCTTGTTCCTTTGAAAAATCGGCGTTCAGCTTCACTATAACTGAAAGATGTGTCAATCACAAACTCAATAATGAATCCACCCAAGATGATATCAATCCAATAATCAATAGTCCTCGTGATCTTCTTTTCTGAACCTTCCAAGCACCTCACTAGTTTTGGATTCCACACAATAGGGTTATCCAACTTCCACGTACATAGATCTTCTACCAATTTAGCCAACCATTTGTATAACTCACATGGAAAGGAGTAGAAGAAATTTTCGTGTTCTTCTGTATACACGTATATATTCAACCACTTTTCCTTCGACAGACGTAGATTCTTGTTTTCCTGGGATTCAAACTTGTGCAGCTTCTGATCTATCCACTTTTCGATATCTTTCTTATTTCGTATCCACTTATTCCATATCACACATTCCTCAGATAGATCCCAGTCCCAGCAACATAACCATTTTTTGGCTTAAGGGGGCTTGGACCCAGGTTCATATTTAGTTGTGTTAACCAACAAAACCCTACACTACCGGCCCTTTCGGCAACAACCCGCGTAGCACAGGCTGCAGTTTCACCTAAGGCAGTATTCAGGGATGCTAGAACTAGGTTTCTATATCCAAAGGACTATGTGATGTGTTTTTGTTACTCTTAGGGCTTTATTCCAACCTTCGCGAACCTTAACCCTTAAAACCCGAAAATTACAGTAACTAACAGATAACATATCCAAACTCTTCGTTGATTGTTCTAAACATTCATAACATCATGTAATTAAACATATCTACCCCTTTCGCGCATCTATTAATCACTTTTCATGAAAAATTGCAGTAACAGAGTGAATATACAGTAAATTCAGAATTAAATAATAACACACAATGAAACTCTCTTTTACAAAATTTAACATAAAATAAAACTACAAATCCAACATCACTTGATATGGTATGTTGCAAATGTTTAAAAAGCCTTAAAATCCAACACTCTAGTTTTTTCTCACGATTATGATGCTCTTCTAGATAATAACAAGGGTCGAACAATTTTGTTGCATTAAAAAGATGAATGTTTGGAAAAATTTCATTCAAAGAGTCTATGAGAGTCTTTATATAACCTTCTATGAGTTGTTGACAACTCTCTTGTGTACCTTCAATATATACAAGGTGTTGGGACATGGTCCCCTGGGGTATATTTTGTAAAAAGTATTGTAAAGTCATGCAATTTGAGAAGCAGAGTGCACAGGTCGATAGAAGTCAAAGGGGCTTTAGGAAGGTTAAAGCCCCTTAGTTGGTTAGGAGTTAAGTTGTTTTGTGATCCTCACATGGTTCGCAGACCATGGTATTGTAATAGAGAATGATATAAAAGGAAGTCATAAAGAGTCATGAGATATCCAGAATCAATCTAGGAGTGAATGATCTAAGTAAGAGAAGTTTGTTTTCTATACTTAAGCAAAGGGGAAGGCTCATGCATCTGTGTGCGCGAAGACCTTGGTAAGTCCGCAGCTAAGTGCACGGGCCCCTGCGGCTATGTGCGGAGGGTTGAAAGAGCCTGTAATTGAAGATCTAAGCATAATAAAGGCTATTTTGGAGCATTATCTGTGTACCTGTGTGTTATTGTTTAATTCTGAATTTACTGTATATTTTCTCTGTTATTAGAAGGATTCTTGATCTTTAAAACTTCTTCTAGGTTACGTTTAACAGAGGATCTATGTATTAAGATACATCTATTGAAAAGTTTTTTTGTAATTTCTCTAGAAGGTTTAATTGTTAATGAAGTATAATTACGATCTATTATTTAAGAACTTTTTTGTATTTTCTCTAGGTGATCCAAAACTTAAACAGGAACGCAACAAATTGCAGAGATAACCATATACACAAAGATGCAGCGGAAATAATACTTCATTTCATTAATGGAAAATACTGAAATATGCTTACAACCATAAATGGA
>APFE031691104.1:0-15949 GCA_000404065.3 Pinus taeda
ACAAAGATTCATCTTGGATGGATCGCTTCTTGGCAATGGGCATCAACAGCCAAGAAGATATTCCAAACACATGTCAGAACTTGTTCCAGAATATTGAACAGTCTTGCATTTGAGTTTTCTCCATCATCTCACCTTGTATCTGACAGGGGGGGAAATGATGGTCATCTACAAGCTTCAAAGCCACATCAAGCGAGCCTGAGCCACACCCTGCCACACCAGTTTCAGAGTTGTAGCCAGAGACAAAGATGCCTGAACATGCCTTCAGTTTGGCGTGTGGACACTTCCTTAGTAGTAAGACTTTAGCTTCTTGCCAGTTTTGGAAGAGTTCCGGGAACAAAATTGAGAACACTTCCTCTAGCAGAAGACTCCAGCTTCTTGCCAGTTTTTGAAGAGTTCCAGGAATTGCATTAAGCATTCCAGAGTTGTTGGTCATCCTTAAACCATCACAGGTTGAGACTTCCCTTTTCAGGTTGAAGTTTTTCCTTTTATGCGGGGTGAGGCCTCCCTTTTATGGTTGAAGGTTTCCCTCTTTAAAACAATAGGATCACTTCCTCTAGCAGAAGACTTCAGCTTCTTGCCAGTTTTGGAAGAGTTCCGGGAACTGCACTAGGCGTTCCAGTGTTTGGCTATCCTTAAACCACCGCCCTTTTTTACCAACATTTCATAGAGCAAATTCAGCCTAGTGCTGCCATGCATTATTGCACATTTTGTATTACAGCTCTTTTCTTGGACTCATACATAACCCTTCGGATTAAGGGGGGGAATGTTGGACACCTAATCCTAATGGGTTAGTGTGGGAAGCTGAACAGAATAAGTAGTCCAAGGGACCTTGGGATGTGAATCCCAACGGTCACCATATTGTACTATAAATGTACATCTATTGTTAATAAAAATTGCACTGCATGCTTTATCTTTCTCATATGTTCTCCCTCACCATGTCTGTTTAACAGGTGGGTAGAAGGAGCTGCGATCGCTTTGAGGGTGCATGGCGGTCTTATGAAAAAATATGAATCAACCCTCCATGCCAACCCTCATGGCACCATTGAGAAGGATAAAAATCTAAAGTATAACAATTTCCCCCCCAAGGAAGGAGCAAATATAGTAGCAAGGAAAGGGAAATGGTTAGGGATAGACATAGAACTCGGATCTGGAGCAACAATGGTGGAAAGGATTCTTTTTCTAAGAGAACCACTATGGAGAGATGGAGCGCGTCTCTCCTCTCTCACCCAGTCCTATATTTCTAAGATAACCAAACCACCTGACCACCCTTATAAGCTATTGTATTAGGAGCTTGAAGACAACCTCAGTAAGAGTAAAGTTTACCAAAATCCATGGGAATAGGAGGAGGAATGAATGGTTTGGTGCGAGCCATAATTTTGTGATGGGGGCCTATTTGAGCCCATAAATGTTTTGTTAATTTTGGATAAGTGAAGGACCACATAAGAGGATAGAGGAACATAAAAGGAGTAAATGGTGAACAATAGAGGAAAATAGCATAGGAGGAAGAGGTGCGACACAGAGGAGATACCACATAAGAAGGAGATATCGAAATCCAAAGAGAGGGGATGCGTGCGAGCAAGGATATGCAGTTAGAATTTTTCATAAGTCGTAAAGCAAGAGAAGGATGCCATGGAAGGGGGGAAGTTAGGGATATTTTGTAGGTAAAGGGAGGTTGGTAGAGTGGAGAAAATAGGTGGGGGATATTTTGAAAGGCGGTTAAGTACACATGGGACAACTAAGGGAGGTGTCAAAAAAGTCTTAATATCCTAAAGGAAAAATGTAGAGATGGGGGAGAAATCCAAGAAGGTTTGAGGAGCTTCCAGAGAGAGATAAAAGGGGATGCTTGAGAGAGATCGGGGGTTAGAAGGATGATCAAAAAAGGATACGAGAGGACAATGATTGTTGAAGTTGAAGATAATTATTATGCATGTATCTTCTATCTGTGTTTGTTTGTAGGCTTAAGCTTTAATGTATGAGTCTATAGGTGGTATGAAGCCCCTGATGTAAGGTCTAATACCTATAGTGATGGTTTTGCACTGTATGTGCCTTTTTCCTATTTTGTACGTAAAGTAGAGATCAATGGATGGTGAACTTGATTATATATCTATTGCAATGTAGCTCCTGACACCTTTTATTGTATATAATGAAGTAATGGAATGGATGGTTTGGTTGTGTCTAATGTTTTGAGTTAATGTTTGGATGTATTTTTATATTTATGGTGTATTGGGTTAATATGTGTTTAATGATCTATTGTAACTTTAAGTATTCGTGAATGTATTGAATGGTTTGATTATTTGAATGTCTAGTAATGCCTTCAGATTTTATCATGTCCTTATAAAAGAGAAATATCTTATATGTTAATGTCATCCCAAATGTCAAAAGGTGCAAGTTGTTTTATCCCTCACAACACTGTCATTTGTGATCAACATGCTAACTGGGAGATAGTAGGGTTTAGAGGGAGTTTGGTTAAGTTTCTATGCAATGGGAGTACAATGTCCTAAGTAATCAGCGATCTTGTCAAACTGTGGAAACCTGGTTCCAATAGTTACTCATTAGCAACTCGGGTGAGACTTCACCCACTCTATGGGTGTTACTGAAAGGGGCCAAAGCTGAGCGCATTTTTTTTGGTCACTGCATAGAAAATTTTGGGTCTGTCATAATCTCACATGCCAACAAATGGTTCTTTCTTCACCACTGCTACAATTTGGTGGTGAAAAGTTTCCTTTGGCCAGGAGGGCCAACAAGAAGAAAATGAAAACTTAAACGTAGAAACACATATTGAACAACAACTACGATAAAAGAGATTACTACACAAAAGACTACTTCACATTACACATAGAAATTGCTGAAAATGAACAAACAAAACTATTGCAAACACTGTTATAAACTAGAGTTCAAATTTCCTTTTCATTAATACAAACACGAAGTTACAAAATAGGAAACCCTCCCTCCCTTGGTGGTAGGGAGGATATGCAACCTCCAATACTATTCTCACATAGTCAAACCTTGTGTAACACTCCCCAATTAAAATATAGACTCTGCACTCTCGTATGCAACTCTCATACAAAAACCCCTAAACCTAAACCTAGGAGGGAATATTTTAATATTTTCATGAAAATATCTATAACTACCTTTCACTCCACATTTCATTGGATTTTCGTTTCATTTTATTTCATTTCCTTTACATTCATGTATACATTTACAATTGGTTTTCATAATTAACCCAAGTTTACAATTGGGCTCCAAAGGCCCCCGACACAAACCCTGGCTCTTTTGAAGCTAGGTATAGGTGGGCACACACACTCACTTGCACTACTACTATATGATCCCAACCCACCGCTGAATGTGGAACTACAAGCTTCTCCCTAATACTCTGCTATGCTTTATGCTCCCTCTTGGCGCACTTCTTCCTCTGCCTATCGGTGACCCAACCTTCTATTCGCAAGACCACATCTCTCTCCTTCTATGGGCATCCCACCCTCTTCTCACAAGACCCCACTCTCTTCTTCTCTACTCTATCTATTGTAGCTTGCAATTAGCTCTTTGTTGTTCTCCCTTATTCCACTATCTATGTCTACTGTACTAGCTCATATTCTCTATCCTATGTCACTTGCCAGTGTTGTTGGATTTCTTTGCCTTTGCTGGGGTAAATTATTTAGCTGCAAAACTATATCTCTTTCCTTTTTTGGTTGTGGGAAAACTGAAAGACAATGTGGCAATTGTTTTGCGCAGGACCAATTAGTAGCAAGTAGTGGGGGTCTTGAGGAAAATTGCTCATACACTTTGTCCCATGTTTACAGCACAAGTTCTTTATGAGCCTAAAAACAAAAAATAGAACAATAAAAAGGGCACATAATAAAAGAGGCTTGTAATTGAGCCGAGAAGCCCATTCTACAACCAAGTATAATGTGTAACGTTATCCATCTGTCATCAAAGTTGAAATTTTGTTCATGTCAACCAAAATAAAAATTTTAAAAAACCCAAAAAAAAAACTATGCAAAACATTTAAATAATGTTTGGCTCATAAAAAAAATTTCATGTGAGGAACTTTGATTCCTCTCGACTCATGTTGGATTCATATTTAAAATGGATCTATGTTAGTTAAAATCAAAGTATTGCTATAAAAGTTTCTGGGTTCTTTCATATTATGTAGTGTGACTTCCCAACACAATTTATTGCCAAGTAAAAGCAATTGTCTCCCTTGCATTGTTATTATACCAAATATCTTCAAAATCCTTCACACATCTTTGTCAGCTACTGAAAGAAACACTTCATGTCTTTTGAGATGCTCCTCTAAGTAATTGGTCACATTATATACTGTGATACTACACTTGGGTGAGCAAAGGCTCATTTATCCCCTCACCATGATCCCCGCATAACGGATCCTTAAAATCATTATGTTCTCATGCATCAGCTTGATCATATAACCTTTGATATCTCACTAAAGAATTCAAAGGTGTATGAATGAAGACTACCTTTGTAGCTCTTTCGGCTACATGATAAACATTAATATCTACTAAACACTGACAATTTTTGGGGAGATCTCTTGATCGAGCACCCTTAATATAACCACTACCACATGCAACATCACTTCCAAATAGAAGCAAGAAATTGGGTGATTGAACTTCATCATCCATGGCAACTAAAATGTGATTGAATATTGAGACTCATTACAGAACAATGTCAAGGAAAACCCAACCTCATTTGATGCACCTAAAACAAAACAAACATTTTGCCACATGCAAAGACCATTCATTGGAGCTTAATGCATCGTCGACCATTATTGAGGACCAAGAAACAAAATTTAACACTCTAATGGATTAAATTAGGAACTTCCATCCTAAACTTGGATTGCATACATCCTAGTCTCGTTTCCACCCAATCGTTATATATTGCCATCAAGAAACACATTAAAACACTTATAATAGGCAACATGCCCTAGGTTACCACTGTCGCATGGTCTTCCTACTGCGCGTTGTTGTGGAGGATGCTTCCATCTCTTTGGTCAAAATTTGTCCCAACATGCAACAACATGACCTTCTCTTCTTTCATATACCAACTTCATACCCTCTTGAATGTAGTGTAGGATGACGATGTCATCTGGATCTGGGTAATCTATGGAACCCATTATTTTCTTGCTAAGAAGTTAAAAAATTTGTGATCTTATTGAAGATATGTGATGGCCAAACCCATTAACCTCCATATGACCATAATTTCATTCACTTGGGATTCTTTCCACCACTGCTGCCATCTAGTTGGTGAGGGGAACCAAGTTGTTCTTGGCTAGTGCAATTTGTTGGAAAAAATTTTCCCTCTGGATAGGAGGGAAAAAAAAATAAATGAAAAATTAAATGTAGAAACACATATTGAATAAAAACTATGATCAACAAACAACACTACACGAAAAAATACTTCACATCACCGAGAGAAATTGCTACAAATGAACACACAAAACTATTGCAAATAATGATGTAAATTGGAATTCAAACTTTGTTTTCATTAACATAGACATAAAAGTACATAATAGGAAGTCCTCCCTTCCATGGAAGTAGGGAGGCTGCGTAATGTTCAACACTCCTCTAACATAGTCAAACCCGACATGACACTCTCCAACCAAAAGATAAGCTCTCCACTCTCGTATGCAACTCTCATACAAAAACCCCTAACCCTGAGCCTAAGAGGAAATATTTTAATATTTTCACGAAAATGTCTATAACTGCCTTTTCCTCTACATTTTAGGGAATTTCAATTTCATTTGATTTCCTTGACATTCACTAATAGAGTTTACAATTAATTTTGATAATCAACCCAAGTTTACACTTGGGCTCCAATAGGTGGGGATATGGAACTAGTGTATCCTTTTCTATCAAGGAGGGATATGGATTAGTAGTTGGCTTTCAAGGCCATCCTAAAGCTAACATCTGGAAAACCATTTGGAAAAGGACTTTGTGACAAAAAGCTTCCATCTTTTTATGGCTTCTTGTCCAAGACAAAACATTGATAGGGGATAGCTTGAAAAAGCATAATTATTCAGGACCATCTAAATGCTATTTATGTCACTCCTAAGAAAAGGAGATTGATGGAATATTCAGTATTTTCCCTATACTAGCCATCTATGGAGATCCTTGGAGACTAGTATGTACCATTCAAATTAAGACCGTACTAGTATCACTCTAACTATTGAGTATTGAAGACTCTAAATATTTCACAATCCCATCCTAAATAGAATATGGATCCTACTTCCCAGATTCCTTCTTCCAGACTTGGAAATAATGCTTTAGCAAACACGTAAGATTGGGTTGTTGGTTGTCGGAGTTTTGTTGAGAAATTCTCTCAATAATATTTTCCTTGTTTGGAATCTATTGGATCTCATGAGCACTATTTTTGTGGCTTGTATTTTTTTTTGAAAGTAATATATGAATTGTTTTGAGTGAATTTGTCCACAATGTTTTCTCTTCTAATTTCTTGGTTGGTACCAGAGCCTATTTGAGCCTATCTCCTCTAGGGAGGGAACATAAAGATGTGAGAGTTGTGATGCTTGAGCCATTGTAAATAATTAGATTAGAATTATCATAGCATGATTTAGAGTGTGAGATCATATTTATTTATTTGTAAGATTTTTGTGTATCCCTATGTTTTGCATGGATCTGTGTATCTAGGTAGAGCATTGTTGCAGTGGTTTCTAGGTCTACCTTTACCCACTACAGAGTTTGAATCATTATGTCCATGCTTTGGACTTTGTAGATTGAGGAGCTGCTACTATATATCGAGCTGGGATTGCTGCTTCCATTTCTGCTAGTATTTGTGGGATGTGCCTAGGAGGGGATAAGTTTGAAGGCCATTGCAGAGACCTTCATCCAGGAACTACTAAGTCGAGTGAGGCAACGTTCATTAGGGGAATTTTGAGGTCTAAAATGAGCCTTCTAAGAAAAATGTACAACCAAATTAAACTTTATAAGAACCAATAGGATTCAAGATGATGATGTCAACCATGGGGGATGATTCACCATTTTTGGAGTAAAAAAGTAAAAAGATTAAAAAATAATAAAATTACTTTTTCAACTCATATTTTCAACTTATCTCCCTAAGATTTTACTCAAATTTCGAGTGGGAATACTCTCTGAATGAAAATTTTAACTCCTCATCCAAGGAGAACCCGTATTGCATACTTTCAATGGACCCTGCTACACGAAAAATGAGAAAGACATGAAAAAATATGATTGCAATCATGTTTTCATGTATTTCTCATTTTTTGTGTAGCAGGGTCCGTTGAAACTATGGAACATGGGTACTCCTTGGATGAGGAATCAAATTATTCATCCAATGAGTGTTTACGCTCAAAATTGAGTAAACCCATAGGGAGATAGGTTGAAAATTTAGTTTTTTAATTTTTCCCTCTAAAATTTGATGATGTAATCTAATATTATTTTATTATTTCCACTACTTTTTTATAATTTCCTTAGGAGGCCCATTTTAGAACTCAAAATTTCCCTAATGGGTGAGATGACTCAAGAGTTTCGATGCGAAGTTTATGATGTAGGAAGAATCATTTCAACTCTTGAAATACCAAGGATGGATGTGGGAAGAATCATTTCAACTCTTGAAAACAATAAATAATGGATAATTTGTCATTTATTTTGTTGGAAATTTGTCTGGGAATGAAAACAAATCTAGATAGAAATGCAAAAAAGCTAGAATGTCCAATTAAGATCCATGCGATTAATGAACAAAATTCAAGAATTTGTGCTCGACATTTTCTTTTTTTACCTCCAGCATGGCCCACGGGGCACAAATCGCCAATAATATAATGTATCATATATAATTTGAAACTGTGGTTGGCCAGGATATGTCGTTATTCCTACAAAATTTCTTCGCCTGTTACCTCTTCAGAGAAGTTGATCTGTAATTCATTTTTCTTTGGAGACTTGGATATTGAGTTACTAAAGAGACAAGTGGTAGGGTTGGGAAAGTGCTCAAGATTTGAAGCTCTATCGACATTTTGGTAGCGTCTACATTTTTTCTCATATAGTATGAAATTGAGGTGAAACACTGTGAGCTTGTATGGTGAAAATATTGGATGTTTCATGTAGGCTACAAATAAATTATTTCAGTTACTTCGATAATGGGATTTGCAGTTATGTTGTAGGTATTCACATCATTTTCATGTTTTTTTTTCTTTTTTTTAAAATCTCTTTGGGGAAAAAATGCGAGATCAAAGATATGGAAAATATGATGGAGGTCTAGTTATATTATTATAAAAGTATTGGAATAGATTTGAGTGATTGTCTAGTTGTGTAGTAAAATTATATATATTTTCAATTTGTAAATTGAAAGAGAAGAACTAATTATTGAACAAAGGAATATAATTAAATTAGTGGTTCTCTATGTTCTACAATCTAGAGAACTTATCGCTAAGTTAATTGTGTGAATCTATTATATACTAATGGATCTTGTTGTGCCTCGAGCTTCAAGAGAATTAACTATAGGTTATTGTTATAGACATATTTGGGCATTTCAACCCCAATATTATATGTCAATAAACTAGGGCTCATCAACCCCTAAAAGAGTTGTTTCATACCCTAAAAGAACATGGTCATATGATTACATCATTCCCCAAAAGTTTCACCTAAAAAAACATCCAGAAATGGCCTAAACTAAACCATACTGGCTGCTACACTAGCCAGGTGCGATGCATACTGATTAGGCCTTCTATGGGGTGCGATAGGCGAGGACGGAAAAATGTCCAAGATAGTTTGCTAAGTGGATGCTCATGGGATCTTCTAGAAACTTCTCCTATGACACTTACCTCTCTGAATTCGCCCAGGGATGAGTAAGAGATCCAAGAAATCTTCAAGTGGAACCAAATGTAACAAGTGGAATGACACTAATCAAAACCCCAGAGATGACTCACACCCTTGCACACATCTATAAATGGATTCCTCATGTAAGAGATCTAGAGGCTGGAATTTGGTGAATTGCAAGGAAGTGTTGATAGTTTGTATTTGAGGAAAGAGCATTGTATTGTTGGTGTGATCTTGCTATTTCATGAGGTGAAGAGGGATTGATGCCGGGAGGATGATGCTAGATCAGAAAAATGGGTTGTAATTCTCCCTTCTATTTAATAAAGTTCTTCAATTTTTCTTCCATATAATTGTGCAATCGTGAATGTTATCATTTGTGAATGCTACTGTATGTTCATTATATATCTGATTCTGTAATGTTTATGATATAATAGATCAAGATGCTTTGATGGTTCTTTGTCACTGTGTTTCTATAGGTACTCTCCAAGTAGGATAAGTATGGGGAGAGAGATCAAGCAAGGGATTAAGCGGAAGTTCCAGGTTGGTTCCATTGTCTTTCTCTTATCTATTATACATAGAAGAAATCGTGAATTGATTTAAACTGTTGTTTCTAGGGTAGCTGCCAAACCTAGAGGGTTAGTCGTTCGAAAAGACACTATTTTTCCCAGAAACAAAATGGTGACTCCACTGGGGATCAAATAGATATTTGTTTGTTGTTATTGTTTGTTTTATAAACTATAGATAGAGCCTGAAGTAAGCCAGGTAGCCTTCGAACTGCTCTTGCTCTGCAATTGCATAGTAGATGAATGCTGCCTTAGTCAATATTTGGTTTAGTTTATGAATTAAACATTTGACTTACAAGCATTCTAGATGCCCTTTTGGTAGCTCAGTAACCTCTCAAGACATTCCTCTATACTTTGCTCTTTACTATCCATCATAGCTAAGCTTAACTCACTGAAAACAACTGCTCATTTGAGCCAAAACCTTCTTCAGTTGTGCTCCCTGGCCCATCGCACTGTCTATCACTGTAAACTAGTATGCATCACACCTCCCAAGTGTGTAAAGTGCGATGCACCCCTGTTTCTGTGAAGCCTAGGTGCGATGATTGACTGAACCTATTTCCATTCTAGAAATTGAGGGGTTTTGTCCTTGTTTTCAGTTTCATTTAGTTGTTCTACTGCTTATGAACAATGCCTCCTTACTGAAGCCTGCTTGCATCACATAGATCAGCCTCCATTGATTAGGATTGGTAAATGTTTTTATGTATTTTTTCATCATTTACAATCCTTTGTCGAAAAGTTTCTTAAATCGATCTGTCGCTTTGGTACAAAAAGTGTCGTATCTGTCGTTTTGTGTCAAAAAGAGAAGTGTCGTTGATTCTTCCTTCCTTGAATAGTTGATTGAACTTTTCGTCATGTATTTGGTTTGATTTGTTGATATTCGAAGTGTCGAAAGCATTTTTTTCATTCAATATTGAAAAGTGTTGTTTAGTCTTCCTTTCTCTTTTGAAGAAGAAATTGTCGAAACGTCATTTTGAAAGAAATATTTCAGATCTTTGCTACGTTTGGTTTTCCTTTTTGGCATTTTACATTAAGGAGAACGAAAAACAAATACATGCATTTGCATTTGCATTTAGTTTGTGTGCGAAATATGATTTAGGGAAATGCACTAGTGTGTGTTCTTTTCTCTTTGTTTGAAAGAATTGTAATCTTCTTTCCCTAGTAGCTAGGATTTTCATTGATCAAAATAAACAACGATTGTTTATCATTGTAGATTCCATTTTTAGGAATTTCAAATCAACATCATGCGGTGAACCATTGAAAGGAAAACTTTAAACAAGATCAACTTTAAAATAAATCTCAATGAACCTAACAACGCTTTGGAACTTAATGCAACACATCTAGAGGTCTAGGCTAGAGACATGTTCCGACGTCGTAAAAACTAGTAATGATCATTTTCATCTAAGGTTGGGTGATTCCTCCTCCTTGATACGAAAAGTGCTAGCATGGACTTGTGCTCCTCATACCATCATGTATATATTGGGAGACCACAATAGGCTTATATCCTTTATCCATAGGAAGCCGAGTCTGCCGCCCTATCGATCGCAATGCATTGAACACAACATTCATGAAGATTGACTGCCATACATAAGTCCTTGGTAATTTCTCTTTAATTTATCACCAATGTGTATATTGCAATTTTGCGATTGGCTTGGTAATCCCTCTGACTAGATTTTCTAGAGTAGTCACTTTCATTCCTTTTCGAGTCTTTAAAATAAAAGGTCTATCTGAGCACTTGTCACTTCAGGCTCATTAAAAATCGAAGGGGACTAGTGTCATCTTTAGCTTTTTATCGACTCTTAAAAACTAAAAAAGCAAAGTTGTGTCAAAGAATCTTTAAAATTAATTGAATTTGGAATAACAACCTTGTTCCTTAGTTGATCTTAGGTTGAGATATATGGAGACAAATCTGGGATCCACCAATCAAGGAATCCCTTTTGAGGGGAATCCTAGTCCCTATTCTTCTTGGGGAAATATTGGTGCTCCGTATATGGCCACATTGTCCCTTCTGGGAATTACAATTGGCCTGCTAGTATGGCTATTCTCAACCTTTGTGGTTTAAAATACTGTGATTCCTCTGCAATTGAATCAGCCTCCAGTTGATATTGAAGCTGACCCTTCGCCTTATTCTTTGTTTGTTTCTCCCTCCCCTTCCTCCTCTTCGCTTGGTGAAAGTAGTGATGCTAGTAACCAGGTGGCTGAGAAGAAGAAGAAAGGGAAGGAGAAGAAGAAGAAGCCAATTCAGCAAGGGGCAACCATGAATCATCTGGTGAAAATCCGCACATTAAAGGTCCCAAACCCAAATTTCCTGGCATAATTTGTAAAGGAAACCATTTTCATCGAGATTTTCCTCGCTTTCCTTGGATCTTGAGAGAATGGTCTCCCTGTTTGTACCATTAGGTGCCGTCAACCTCTGGTGATCATGTTGATAGCACACCATCAACTAGTAATAGTGAAGTTCATGGACAGAAAGGAAAGGTCAAATTTCCATGTAGGTGATGTGAAGGTAATCATTCCCTTCACCGTTGTCCTTTTTTAGATGAAGCCAAAAGAGTTTTAGATAACCGTCCTATTTCACCGCAGCAACTTCCATCTGGCTACAGGAAACTCTCCCCTATTCCTTTACTAGTTGAAAAACTAACTGACTTAAATCAACTGTCGGTCAAAACCATTCTCTCTGAAAGTGAATGTTATGTGTCCATGCCTGACCAAATCCAACAGGTCGAGGTGACAGTTGACCCATTTTTACTTTCAGAAGATCATACCCTTCCCGAAGAGAGTGAGAATGATACTGTTCAAATCCTTTTTGTTACTTTAGAGTCTAATGAACTTGGGGGCAATCCACTTGTTCCTTCGCAACAGGAAGAAAATCACCCACTTCTCACAACTCAAGGGGTTAATTCACCCATTTATTCAGTAGCCCCTCCAAGTAGTCTAGTCACTTATTTTGATTGGAATCGACTAGCAAGATCCCACCTTCCTTCTTATGTACCTTTCTGGATCATAGTACAAGTTTACAAAATGATCATGTCTAGCACTATCATAGATGAAGGTGCATCAGTGAGTATCCTTTCCTCAACTACTTGGAAAGTGCTTGGTTCACCATCGCTTATGTGTGTTACACAAAATCTGTTAGGCTTTAACAAAGGAACCAGTCGAGCGTTAGGGATCCTTCATAAGTTACTGATCACTTTGGGAAGGAAAACCGTTCATCTGAACATGATGGTAGTTGCAGGATTGTTAGATTACAATCTACTCCTTAGACGTGACTATGTTTATAACATGGAGGCTATTGTTTCAACACTCTTCCAAGTGATGTTTTTCCCACATGAAGGCAAGATTGTCACCATTGACCAGCTTTCATTTCTAGGCCCAAGCATAGCTCCAAGTCAATCATCATCCCAAAATGGTCCTTTTACATTAGCTATATCTCTTTAACCTTCATTCCATCCCCCTGATTGTCATCAATAGTCTAGTGAATGTAATGAAGCTTAGGGGGCATGCACCCTTGTCTATTCTGCGGACAAATCCAACTGAAAAGATAAGTTTCCCTGTAGGTTATGTGATTGATCTGATGCACTATTCACCTTTGTCTATTTTGCGGACGAAGCCAAGGAAGTGTTTTGTCTATTCTGTGGATGAAACCATCCTACCTAACCACAGTAATTTCCATATGGCTACTGGAGACTCTCCTTTTCATCATGCTGGGGGCATGCAAACCATTTTCAATTTTTAGTAGTTTTTGTTGTTTGTAACTTTTTAGTTTTGTCATTTTTAGTTTGCAGAAAAAAAAGAAACCAAAAACCGAGCATAGTTCCCCTATGGTTTAAGCTTGTTAAAAAATGAACCTAAGTTTGGTAATTAACCTTTGTGATTCATATGCTATCAGCCTTTTGAGCCTTGGTTGTGTACCACCCATCACCTCCATTCTTTTGGCCGATCATACGCTTCCACTTGGTTGTTTACCCTTTTTGAGGAACAATTGTGATTAGTGATCTTGTTATCCAACCTCTTCATAGAAACCACCATGTTTTGAGAAGCTCCAAGCTTACCCGAAACTAGTTTCTACCCTAGACACCACTCGTTCCTCAAAACCGAGTCTCCTTTAAGCCCTTTTCAAACTCGTTAAATAAGAAAAGGTTGTCGAGAAATTGGCCTTTCCAGCTCTTTAAAGTGATTGGAAGTGCCATCCCTCCCATACATTTTAAATCTTTTTCGGACCTGAGGGATTATCTCACAAAAAAGTTCGAGCACTTGTCTTTTTCGGCTCGTTAAAATGATCGGAAAAGTCATGCCTTTTGTATTATTTTATCCTTTTTTAGACTTAAGGGATTAATCTACGAAAAAGAACTTCCAAATTTTTCTTTTCGTCCCTTTTAAAACTCTATAAACATGAAAAGGATCGAGTTATTCTTGTCATTAAAGTCATTAAAACAATAGCAACAAACTTGTCCATTCTGGACAATACCGAGTTTCACTGTCGCTAAACAATTATAGAACAAGCATATGTTATCCTCCTTATGCTTGACAAAAATAAACAGGTACTGGTCAGAAATGATTGGGGAAAAAGGGAAAAAACTTGAAGAAATTTATGGTAGCAGGTTGCTCTTGAACATGACACTTTCACTCCATCACCATTATTGAGTCAGGTTGGGTTATTCCGTTCACTAGTCATCTCACCATTCATCTTCCACACCATCCATCTTTTGGGCTTAACACTACCAATCAATCTTAGTGTCGCCGAGATGTTCAAGAGAAGTCTTTCAGTTGAGAAACCACAATTCAGTTAATGCCTCATCCACTGCAATACCTTCAACCTTCATTTTTTCATGACCACCATTCCTGAACCTTGTGTCGTAAGATCGTTTTAACCTCCAGAAATAATTTGCTTCATTTAATGTTGTAGATGTGGGATACATCAAGACCCTCCTACAATGAGTCACTTCTTGTCAACATCAGCTCATTATCCAAGAAGTTGACTTAGAAACACCCCTTTTAGTGCTTTAAAGCTTGCATGCCTCAATGGAAAGTTTCTCACTTCCAGCAATAGGTTGACATCAATGGCCTTCGATTGAAAGATTTTGCGTGGTGTTCGACATCGGATCATATATTCACACCACGTGAATTGTATTGTAGTATCTTGAGGGTCATTATCATTATCGGTGATTCCTCTCGTGTCTATTAAAAACTCACATTATTGGGTGATAATCAGGTGATGTCTTTTCATGTTTGACTTCCGAACATCTCTTCACATGGATTGACTTGTACATCGGGTGAAGATTGAATGAGTTTGAAGACCCCAGATCTAGTTTCATCCATGCGGGCTGTGATATATTTAGGGATATAAAGACATCAAATGTAGAAAGAAGCTGCACAGATGATCATCTGAGCCAAGGATGATGACTCTACATTTGAAGAATCACCAGTCTACACCTGTAGACGACTATCTGTTCTATGTACATGAAATGAATTTATAAAGCTGAGCATGGGAATGCCTGCCTTAGCTAGATCATGAAAATTATATTATGATGATGTATTGTATTGTATCTTATACAGGTCACCTTCCAGTGCGAAACCTCATATCCTCATGATAAAGCATTTCACTCGATATCAAGATTTACGACTTCGTGCTTTAAGGGGAAACTGTTATAGACATATTTGGGCACTTTAACCCCAATCTTATATGTCAATAAACTAGGGTTCATCAACCCCTAAAAGATTTTTTTTCATACCCTAAAAGAACATGGTCATCTGATTACATTATTCCCCAAAAGTTCCACCTAAAAAACCATCCAGAAATGGATTAAACTGAACCATACTAGCTGCTACACTGGCCAGGTGCGATGCATATTGAGTGGTACACTACTCAGGTGTGATGCATACTGATTAAGCGATCTATGGGGTGCAATGGGAGAGGATGGACAAACGTCTAAGACAATTTGCTACGTGGATGCTCATGGGATCTTCTAGAAACTTCTCCTATGACACTTGCCTCTCTGAATTCGCCCAGGGACGGGTAAGAGATCCAAGAAATATGTGCAGAACCGTTGTCCTCATAGGATACTTGGCATGAGTACACCTGAGGAGACTTATTCTGGTAAGAAGACTGATCTTTCTCATTTGAGGATTTTTGGTGCTAACGTTTACATTCATGTGACGAAGGATGCCAGAAAGAAGTTGGAGCAGACTGCATAGGTTGGGATATTTGTGGGGTACACTGATACGCCCCACAACTATCGTGTGTATTTGCCAGACAGTGGTAAAACTGTTGTGCGACGGGATATAAAATTTCAGGAGGAGAAAGCCATGAAGTGTTCACTTGAGAGGGAGCTACACTTGCATGAAGATGAGGAGCTATTAGTTCCTAAGGATGAGCTTCAGGACGTGGATCAGCCACAGGACGAAGTTCATGGAGTGGAAGAGACCACTCATGCAGCGCCAACCATCAGAGGGCGAAAGCACTTGACAGAAGCTGAGCGACTGGCTGAAGATGCAGAGAAAGTTGTAGGACCACCTATAGCCCAACGCAGGCAGAGACAGTCACCTGATCAGTACACTGGATACATGGCTCTTATGAGCAAGTGTGTT
>APFE031691108.1:0-28378 GCA_000404065.3 Pinus taeda
CGAGGAAAGATCTAATTTGTGATTTTCCCAAACGACTTGGAGTCGTCAAGAAACCCTTGTACAAGGGTCCTGCATGTTGCATAAATTGAGCTCTAGGAGCTCTGAGGGCTTGTGGTTCTTACTGGAGCAACATACGACCATAGGGTGACTCACCCTCCCCTGGTGGTGCGTACTGGAACAAGATGATTCACTCTCTTATGGAACAGGATGATTCGCTCTCCTGTGTAGAAGGATGATTAGTTCTCCTGTGAGGCTTGGATTGATGTGTTCTCCATGGCGATTGTAGCAGGATTGATGTGTTCTCCTGTGAGGCCTGGATTGATGTGTTCTCCATGGAAATTGTAGCAGGATTGACGTGTTCTCCATGGCGATTGTAGCAGGATTGACGTGTTCTCCAGTGAGGATCAGATTGATTAGTTCTCCTGTCGAGGCATCCTACCCATGCAGTCTGGGACTCATGGGAAGTACCTCTTATCTGATCAATGAGCAAGGAAATGAAGTTAGGGACTATAGTAGTACCGATGGATGCATCGTTGTACCTACCATACTCCCTACGCTAGGATGACCTCCATTGATCTAGGATCAATGATACTGGTCTGGGACTAGTGGTAGGAGTGGTACATTCTATGACACTAACTTCGGGTCAGTTGAGACTGGTCTGGGACCAGTGGTACGCACTCTGAGACTGACTTTGAGTCAGTGGAGGATGTTACTAGTCTGAGACCGGTGGTAGGAGTTGTACTCACTATGACATTGACTTCGGGTTGGTTGAGACTGGTCTGGGACCAATGGTACATACTCTAAGACTGACCTTGAGTTAGTATGATATATCCTCGATCATTTCTTCTTCTTCATAATTCGGACAAAAGCAGAGCAGAGCATAATAGAGCAGAGTCGTACAGATCAGTACAGGGCAGAACAAGACAAAGCAGAATAGGCAGAATAGAGCAGAGTAGGGCAAGGGTCAGGCTGTACAGGGAAATGCATTTGATGGATGAATAGTAGCGACCGACAAACAAATTGCAGATGAAGTTCTCCCTAGTTGAGAGGGAGTGTTAAATTGGCAACTAGGGCCAAACTTCATGTGGGTCATCTTATTCATGAATAATAATATTTTTATTAGATTCCTCTCGTCAAGAGGTGTAGGATTGATCTAAAGATCATCCGATTCCGATAAGTATTTATGGAGATATGAATTTATTTTGATTATGGAATTATTATCAAGCCAACCTACAACTCATGTAGGCTCAGAAGCCCAATAGTCACATCTATTCAAACATCAACATTGTGTATAAATACAGGGGGACTTTTCCTCATTTGAACCCACTCATCTCATCACATCTTTCTCTCTCTACTGCGCAGAAAAGAGTCTCTTCTCTACTGCGCAGAAAAGGGTCTCTCTCTCTCACATGTGAAGCCGGAAGCTGTTGAAACTGAAGCTGCAACTGCAGATCCAAACTTTGACCAGCGTGGACCATCAAACCTCTTCTTCTGATGTGTGTTGTAGGTTCATCTGAAGCTCCTCTGAAGGCTGCAACTTTTGGTGGTGGAATCAAGTCGATTCGACAGATGCTTTGCGAGAAATCGACTGCCCTAGTTTGAAGGAAGCTACTGAAACTGAGGCTGCAACTGCAGAAGTGAAGTTTGACCTGCGTGGACCAGAAGATCTCCTCATCTGAACTGCGCTATAGGTTCATCTGAACCTCCTCAGAAGGCTGCAACTTTTGGTGGTGGAATCAAGCCGATCCGACGGTCGGTTTGTGAGATATCGACTGCCCTAGTTTTGATGATGAAGCCGCTAATGTTGATGCTGCTGATCTAGGATTTGCTACTGCTGATATAAATCAGATTTATTGTACTATTTCTCTCTGCTAAATTATTGAAGATAAAAGAAGATTTGATCAAAGGGTTTTCCCACACATTGTGGGGTTTGTCCCTAGCTAGCCGCCACATCTCGTGTCTCTTGTCTTGGCTTGTTTTCTGTCGATCGTTTAATGTTCTATCTGCACTTTACTTTATGTACATGTGATTGCTAATCTGTGGAATATAATAAGAAAAAGAAGTAAACTATTATAAGCATAGAACATACCATATCTTAACACATTGCCATGGCATCACATAAGAGCAATATCATAAATGTTTCTTTTTTATCACAGGTAAGATGGCACATCTACAAAGCTGCCCCCCTTCCCAGGGAGCTCACTTGGCAAGCCTTTGAAAATGTAAAGTAATATGAGTACAAGGTCTCATGTTCAAGTCTCTGATTGCTTATCCAATGCCATGTGCTGGGGAGCAGCACGGTTCACCCCGGGGCCTTTGAAAATGTAAAGTAATATGAGTACGAGGTCTCAAGTTCAAGTCTTTGATTGTTTATCCAAGGCCATGTGCGGGGGGGCAGCACGGTTCACCCCGGGGTGTAGTAGCAGTCAGAATCAACCCTATGTCATGCGAGTATGAGACTGGCCTAGTTCCTCGAGAAAAAATAAATAAATAAATAAAAAAAAAATAATAATAAATGGCACACCTACCATGAAAAAAATCAGAACTAAAGAGTGAACTTCTAACCATAACTAGCAATTTGAATGTCAAAACAAATGCATCAGAAAACACTATAATGAATAAAAAAAGCATACAGAAAACCTCTAATGTTGAGAGGAATTAAGATTATAGAGAAATGCTACAGTTGGCACTGCATTCCTAAGAGCATCTGACCCCTAGCAAAGTTAGATAGTTACTATGTATGGGGCCATTTTGAAAGGAGTGAAAGTAAAGGTAGCACTAATTTAATTTTTAATTGTAATGTAACTCTTCTCCTGCAAAAAGGGTCTCAACCATGGGTTTTGCAAGAGAATGTACCATGCAGGGATTCAGAAGGCAAAGATGGACAGGAGTACAGCGGGGGCAGGAAGGGGCAAAGGACATTGAATTTAGGTGAGGTCATCTCTTATATTATTCTTAATGAAGCGGCTGTCTCAGAGGTGGAAGATGGAATAAGAAAAATCAGAGATTTTTTGCTTGCCGTAGGCTCTATTCCTCATATATTTATGGATGAGTGGATTCGAAATAACTGGGAAAAATAATAGATTGCATGAAGTATCTAGATTTTGGCAAATGGAATGTTCGTACTTCAAAGAAGAGAACATGACATGGCTGTATGTGCTTTAAAAATAAATTTGGCTTTGTCAACATACTTTACATAAAGTTGTTCCATGAGATCTTGGTAAAGAATTACAACCCTTAAAAATTCAATGAACCAAGATGTAACCCTGTTCTCTGGAATTTTCTCCCAGAAAATTCAAAAGATGTGGATATCTCAAAATAGACTCTGTACAATACTGTGGATTATGCCAATGTAAGGATTTTAATTTTTCTCTATTTAAGGGAGCACATGCCTATTGAGATATGGATCTCCCTCAGATCTTGCCAAAAAAACTTATAAAAGAGAAGACCTCGGAGGCTTAGATGCTTGTTACTTTTGTAAAATTCTAGTTATACAAGAAACTTTTCTTCTAAATTGATAACAAATCCTCAGAAGAGGAAGTGAAGCATGCTAATCTTGATGGTTGAAAATTTGATAATTCTATAAACCAGTGGTTTTTTTAGATGCTTTTCATTCTCAACCCAAATCCGAAGAGCCAAAAATATAGACCTTGCATGAGGAGAAAACTGATTCATCCAAATCTGAAGAGCCAAAAATATCGACCTTGCAAGAAGGGAAAATTGATTCATCTCTTAAGAATGTAAATGGAAATATTAAAAAAGCATATAATAAAAATGATGAAACTTGTTGACTGTAGACCTATGCGAAAACGTTCCATCCTTCAGACTTCAGAGACACGGACACTCCTTACAAAGGCTCATTTTATCTCATGCATGTAATCCTTGAATTGTGCTCAATCCGACTTCCATAGAAACGAATTTATGGATACTTGACATTGAACATAGTTATTATGGTTTAATAATGCTAATCGAATAAAACAACTTACCGAGTTACATATTTCAAAGTAAAATGGAGAGAACTAACGCAGGAAAAATATACACAAATCTACTGTAGCCATACACAACCCTAATTGTAAACATCAAACACAATGAGGTACATCCTATTATTCTCATATACAGATGTATAGAGGGTCAAATTGTTTTTTCTTATAATATTTAAACTTATTCTTATTGGAATCAGGATTGTTGTTAGACCAAAATCTGTAGACATTAGTCTCCGCTACAATCGCCAAAGTTAGGATTCATGAGAGACAGTTGGTCCATGTTGCGAAACACATGGGGAGCGTTGAACCCAATGTCCAACAATCTACCCCTGCGTGAGCCAAGTGAGTTTCGAACTCGAGACATGTCACCCTGATACTGCTTGTTGGAATCATGACTGTGGTTAGGCTAAAACCTGCAGGTATTAGTCTCTGCTACAATTGCCAGAGTTAAGATCCACGAGAGGTGGTTAGTCCATGTCGCCAAATACTTAGGGAGCATTGAACCCAATGTCCAACAATTCCATAATCACACCCAGTTCTGCCTAGGAGCTTTTTGAATCAATGCAGAAAATGGCTCATACACACATTAAGAATTATTGTAGGAGGTTGAGGGAAATATAGGGATTATGAAATAGGGGAAAATTTGTTTGATCCTTTTTGAGTCGGAGAAAAAAAAACTGAGATACAGCAAATGCTATAACTGTGTATAATTATGTTTATTTCTATACTTAATAGGTCCATGGTTAAGATAAATCATATTTAAATGTAAATATATAGATCCATGGTTAAGAAAAATCTTATTTAAGTATAAAATATGTTTTTGAATGTGTTAGATAATATTTATTAATAAATATGAAAGGTATAAAGTTGCATAAGCATGTATTGTATACTGAGGAATTCCACGATTCCCTTAGCAATACCAATATGCTTTCCGTTGTTATTGTGATTTGAGAGTAAAGAAGATCTACTTCATATCCACACCCATGCAAAAACAAATCTGAAAGAGACAAGTGGGGAAGGGCACACCTACACAGTTGGGGGATTTCAAACGAACGAACAAATAGTAGTTTGGCCAAAGAGGATTTTCAATCTAGACCACAGTATTTTGAAGAGATTACATCAGGCCATGATCTAGATTTATTCAGCAACCGGTGTTGGAATGAGTTTTACTATGGCAAAACCAATCTGTTGAAAAATTCTCAGCTGTGACACATTGTCTGTCGAATGAGAGCCTACATGATAAAAAATCGGTAGCTTACTGTAACAAGTTACTGCACTGAAAGAAGCACTAGGAATCAAGATAGAGAGCGTAGACCTCAAGGGACTTGATGAGGCATTGACCCAGTTAGGTCAAGAGAACAAAGAAATTGACAATGACGACGTAGAATGGAACATTTTACAAATTATTGCAACTCCTTGCTAGGTTGGGTAGTTATTGAAGAAGCATCGGTGACAACACTGGACCACCCTCCCCTGCCACTTGGGGATGAGGGAAACACTGAGACAGCCAATCAGGCTTGCTCTGCCAACTGACGATGAGGAGAATGCTGAGAGAACATGTTATTTAGCGACCTGTTTCTGTATTGGAATTTTTTTGATTCACCATTAGAACAAGGAAGGAATAATATAGAGTAAAAATCAACTAACCTGTTTCTGTATTGGAATTTTTTTGATTCACCATTAGAACAAGGAAGGAATAATATAGAGTAAAAATCAACTAACTTCAAAGAAATAAATAAATATCTCTGCATATATGGTCGAGATAAAATCATGCACACCATGATTTACCCTGGAAATTTCAACTGGGAAAAATGAGCCAATAGATCTATTGCTATTTTAAGGCTTAAACACAGTCATGCCATGACTTAAAAACAACCAGAAGTCATTGTGGTCAAGTTAAGTGAACCCTCTATTCAACTTAGGCACATTACAATGGAGAATTCCCAAGTTTTTTAAAATTTCATCACAGGCAATCCATATGCTCTAATACCATGAACAACTAAAACTATATGCCCAAAACAACTTCTGTGAAATTGATCCATTGTTGGCTCGTTTGTCCCAATTGAAAACTATATGCTCACATAAGTTGAGGAATGCTATCCTCCCAAATTATCAAAAGTGGAGTCATTGTATATCCAAATTCGTTTTTAAAAACTAAAACTATACGCCCAAAACAACTAATGTGAAATTGATCCATTGTTGGCTCGTTTGTCCCAATTGGAAACTACATGCTCACATAAGTTGAGGAATGCTATCCTCCTAGATTATCAAAAGTGGAGTCATTGTATATCCAAATTCGTTTTAAAAGAGAAAGATGAAGGGAAAATATATGATTATTATTATATATAAATATATATATTTAAAAAACAATATTTCCTATTTGATTTTTCCATTTGTTACATAAATTCGTTAAAAGAAAAAGATGAAGGAAAAATATATGATATATTATTAATAAAATATAATATATTTAAAAAAAATTCAATATTTTCCTATTTTGATTTTTTCCATTTGTTATCATGAAATTTGTGGATAACATATATATTTTAATTATGGTTTTAAATCGAGGTTATGGTTTTAAATTGAGGAAATTGTTATGTAAAAATGGATTGAAAGTGTTTAAATGTTTGTACTGTAATTATATTGCACAATGTTGATATTTAAGATGTGTGAATTTTCCATCAGTCCAAAATAATTATGTATTAGATTTTAGGTCAAAAATATTAGTTTTTATTTTTTTATTTTGAACCAATGAATAAGGAATAGCATGTCTAGTCTACATTATATATGATATTTTTGCTCCAAGGAAAATCTCACATGAAAATCTTTTCACTCCATGAATACTACTTAGTGCAAACTAGTTGGATCAACCCAAGATAGATATTGATTGAGACGTTCAACAAAAGAAACTAATTCATAAACAACCCCAAGACTTCTTGCATGAAGTTCAAAACATTCAACTACTTAAACTAGTCCATTCAACTATAAGTGATATTACCATATTATAGTGCATAGTATATTAATATTAATATTAATACATAGTAATAATATTTATGATGGTTTCTAAGGTATTACTCCAACTTAAAATTAGATTGAGACAATGTCTTTGGTGTACAAGTCCTTGGGTTGATGTGATAGCATTCTTCCTTACTCCATTGCTAACATCACATGTACTTTTGATGTCATTATTTCATATGTTCCCTAGTTTTGTGTCATCATCAGCTTGTCTATCCTTAGCCTAACTATTTTCGTGTAGCTTCCCTAAACTTTCCTTTGGTCATTGACTATGGGTTTGAAACTTTCCCCTACTCCTCCAACACTCTAGAAAATAAGTTGTCATGCACTAGTTATTCAATGCTAGAGATGCTAGTTTTGTCAATGCCCATTATGCATGGCTTGTCAGGGAGAGGCTTCAAACCCACGACTTCTCTCACAAAAGTACACTCTCTTGTTCTCCTCTTGGTGAAACATTTTTTCTAGCACACCATTAGCATCCAATATTCTTTTCTTGTTTAACTATAACCATACTCTTCTACCAATATGATCCGTAAACTGTCGTGGATATTTCATTGGATAGTTTGTTACAACAATTCTGATAAATTATTCTTAAAAATTTCGAAATCTACACTACTAGGGTTTATTTCTCTTTAGATTTCTAGATCTTTAGATTAGTGTTTATTGCGTATGCATGAAAATTAAAATATATGCATAAAATAGAGGATATCGAAATAAAAAATCACGAACCACATTTGACACAAGATATATCTTGGGAAACCCTTTCGGGAGAAAAACGAGCTGGAAGGTGAGGTTGCTATGCTCTCTTTCTCTGAATAGGAAATAGTTGCAAGTACACAGAAGTATGGCTAGTGGCCCATGGGCTACTACAATGCACAAATCCTCTCAATGTTCTCTGTCCCCTCTCCCTCTCAGCTACTCTGCTCATCTATGGAACAAGATGCACTAAAAAAGAATGAAACCCCTTTTCTTCCTAGCGGCCGATTTACAACACAACCTAATAGCCTACTAGTGGTTAGGTTTGACTCCATCTCTTAACCAGAGTTACAATATTGACTCTTCTAGAGTCTTCTTCATCATAATCATGTTTCTAACCCCTTTTCCATGAACTATGGGGGTTGATGTGGCATCCTCTCGAATTACGGTGGCCAAAACAAGAAGGTCAAATTTCGAGTGGCACAACTTTTGCATAGGAACTCTGATTGAGGCGATTCTTGGGATGTTGGAAAGGTCTCTATGTGTAGAATAGGAAAAGAAAATGTGCTACAGTAGAGCGACATTTTTTTACCCCCAAAAACGTTTGATGCCTCAAAATGCTCCTAGAAGGTTTTAGACCCCAATTTGCTAAACTAGGTCTCACCGGTAAAAATGGCCCTATGAGCTGATTCCTCCACTCTTTTCACTCTAAAAGCATCAATATGGATGACAAAAACTATAATGATCCAGTCCAAATCACACCTCCCCATTCTATTGAATGAGGTGGGGAAATTTTTCTTCCACCTCTTGGGTGTACCATTTAGCTTTGCTTGGCAATTATCCTTTCAACCTAATCTGCCAAAGTTCATGCTACCCCTGTTGCATAGCTTTGGACCTCTTTTGCAAAAATATATCTTCTATCAACTTTGCATGAGCATTTGGTACCAAATCCTCTACAAAAGGTAGGACCTGTCCCTATTCCTGATAAAGTTTCAAATTCCCCACATTTACAACTGAGTAAATGTGCATGTATGGGGGTAGACTGAGTCTATAGGTGTTATCTCCCACCTTTTATAGTATCTCAAAGGGACCATACTGTAGAGCCTTGATTTTCTTACTAGGACCTTATAGCCTCTCTTTATTCAAATGCAACAATACTTTGTCTCCCACCTTAAATGACTTTTTTGTTTTGTGTTGATCATGTTTGCCTTGTATTTTTCTTGTGACTTATGAAGTGTCTCCTATACTTGTATATGGATCTACTTGAAATTTTCAACAAATTTTTCAACCCTCAAGGCATCCCTGTAAGATCCTCCCTTATTCCTCCTTATTTCCCATATGTAATATCCAAAGGTGAAGGTGGAAAATATGCAAAACAAGTTTCAAATGGGGACTTACCAGTAGAAGTGTGGATTGCTATGTTATAACAGTTTTGTATATACGCCTTATTTTCATCCCAAGTCTTTGGATGCTTCTGATTGTAACCCCTCAAAAGTTGCACCAAAGTCTTGTTGACTACCTTTATTTTCCCATTTGTTTGTGGATGGAACATTGTAGACCTCTTCAACTTTGTGTCCATCTTCTACCACATTGTAGTCCAAAATGTATTGAGAAATCTCATGTCTATGTCTGAGATGGTGCTTGTTGGTATCTCAAAGTGCACCCAGACCTGTCCAAAGAGTAAGTTTGCTGCTTCTTTCCCACTGATGGTCTTTTTATAGAGCATTAGTACACACATCTTGCTAAACCTGGAAACTACCATGAACAGTTAGTCATTTCCCTTCCTAGTTTTTGGTAAACCTCCCACAAAGTCCATGGAAATGCTTTCCTAGGGACAAGTGGGATAGGTAAGCGATGATATAGACCTTGTTTCTTGTTACTACATTTTCTAGTACAACAAAGCATTCATCCTTTTATAAACCTAGCTACATGCTCTTGCTTCTTGGGCCAATACACATACCTCTAGCATATCATTGGCATCCAATATTCTCTAACTCATTTCATGTTCAAATCCTAGGTTTAAGTTTTAGGGACACCCATAACCACTAATGTGTACCACCTTACCACAATGACCCTTAATCTTCCAATACTTAATCCACTACACTCAAACCCTTAAACTTCCTACCCTACTAAACCCCTAACTCATTACCCTCTACCCATAACCCACTACTACCTAAGCCATCAACCCATTAACATTAAACCCCCTAACCCATTAACCTCTTAACACTAAACCCCCTAACGCACTAGCCCTCTAACCCCAAATTAACTCTCATAAGAACAAAGATTCTGCCTATAGGGCCCATTTTGGGTTACATGTGTGGGTTGGGTGATGCGTGCATTCAATACATGTAGAATAATAAATAAAATTAACACACATAAAAAATACCAGAGACATAGACATGGTAGAAAAGGCCTCACCCTTACTGTATTCTTCTCATAATGCAATGTACATAATGATAATAGTACAAATAAATACACGAGGCAGTTTGTCTCAAGATAGTACATCTATCTTAGACACTATGGTTGAGCAAATCTCTCAACCAAACACTAATCTAGGAACCTAACTAGTTGGAGAGAATCTCTCAACCAACTAGGCCTAAACTGACTCCTAACCAAGAGGAACAAACTCAATTTAGAAAGGTAGGAATAAATCCTAACTTTTATGATTTAATTAATTTAATATTTTTAGACTTATTATTGTTTTTAATGTGAGAGTGAGGCTAACATTCCCCCCCCCTCAATGATAAGTCCAAAGTAAGAACCTGGTACCATCTCCAAGTCCTCATGCTAAAACTGTTGATCCTCAAAAACACTGCGTAAAAAACCGCCAAAGCTGGGTTATGAAAAACTCCAATCTAAAGGGAACATGAATTAGCTGCAAGTCTGATTCATCTCTGAAAGTTGTTTGACAACTCCATCATGTGCCAAGCTGCAAAAGGATCCAATTGTCCTTCAATCAACATCCTTTGTCCACTGACAAAATGTTGATGACACCCATTGGTGAATTTGCTTTGTTCACTGACAAAATATTGAGAACGCCCACTGGCGAATTTGCTGATGTCAAAACTGCTCACTGTGGTTTGTTGAAAACTGCTCACTGTTGCTTTTGTTGTTGAAGGCCCATTGGAGAATTTGTTGATGCGAAACTGCCCACTGGCTACTTGATGTTGACGATGGCAAAAATTGTTGATCGCCCACTTGCTGCTTTTTCTAATATTGTCGAGAATTTCAGTCTGACAACCACCTTCAATTCCATTATCATTTCCCCCCTTTGTCAACTGAAAGGAGGGACAATCATTTGCACTTGATTTCTGAACTCCCCCCCTTCAAGTGTAGGAGAGTTTCTTCATTTTACTGTAGAATTGGTCTTCATGTGAGACTGAATCCTTCGATAACACATAGACAGTTGTTTGACTGTAGATGACCACTTCCAAAGATCAATCAATGCGTAATTGATCTTCACTTTGGGTGGTTGATTTCGCTTGCAGCATCTTTTGGATGAATGATTTTTCTTGCCACAATGGTGACAGGGATGGAGATCAAAGCATTTACTCTCCATATGGCCATTTCGTTTACAATGGTTACACTTAACCATATTCTGATCACTGTCTAGAAAACCAACACTTACAAACTGAATTGGCTTTGAGAAATCTGGAACAAACAAAGTGTTTTCTTTGTTGTATCCTAGGCCATATCGATCGTTGTTGAAGGAGATTTCTTCCCAAGGTCTGATCAATTTCTTGGAAAGGCTATCCTGTTGTTTTTATTCATACTTGTTGTTGCTGCTAACATTTTGTCCCTGATTTATTAAATCTTCTGTATCACATTGGGCATCAATCATTAATAGTGCATCGGTTTGACATGTTGCAACAAACTGATCAATTTGATCTTTGGTACTACTTGTTGCATCATTAAGTAGTACAACTGGTTGGTTGAGATCACTTGTGTCATAGCTTATATCAACTTGCTTGATTAGATCATCCGTGTTGCAACCTTCATTAATATGTTGAATAAGATCAATTGTATCACAACTTTCATTTGTTGTTGTGATGAGGTCTTTTGTGTCACAACTTGCATCTGTCTTCTCTACACATTGTGCATCTAGTAAATCTTGCTTTTCACTTAACTTAATTTGAAGTGCATGAATGAGTTTTTCTTTTACTTCGAGCTCAATTTGAAAGTCTTTCGCTGCTTCTAATGTACTGGTCATTTGATTGATTAAAGTTTGATTCTGCTTCAACTTCCATTCCACTATTTCAACTTTGTTCTGTAACTCATGTTTGCAATCTTGCAAATCTTTAATCTCCAGTTCTGCACTTTGAATACGTTTTCCTCCTTTACCCATTATGACTTTTGATATGCTCGCTTGCACTGGCTTGCTTGCTTGCTTGATTTTTCTTGATGCTTGTTTGAAATTTCTATTAACAATTAAACAAACACTCGATTGAATTTTGTACTAGGATGAGGGTGTCAGATACCATCGAAAATGCACCCAATGTTTACAATGACAAGTTCAAATGATATTGACTCCCTTGAAGAGAATTGACTCACTTAATTGACTCAGTTGAGGAGAATTCACTCACTTTAGCTCCTATAAATTCACAATTTGGGTGTCGGTTTCAACCGAGAATGTGCCCTTACAATTCAACTCAATTTTATTTGAATTTGTTTACAAGTTAACTTACAAATTATGATTTTGCAAGTTACATAGTGACCAATTGTCGTTGAATGTTGATGTAGTATTTTGAAATGCATGAGTTTGTAGTTGCATTAACTTGATTTCCTTGCGTGAATTTGCTTGTTTATGTAGAATGTTGATGTTGCCAACTTTGATTATGTGTTGTAGTTGCGCAAATGCATGTGATTGTTTGTGCTTGATTGAATGCTCGTTGCAACTTCTTAATTTCTGGTGCTTGGATTAATGTGCTTGTTTCATTCACTTTCTTTTGATTCCTTTTGTGTGTTAGATAAGATAATTGTAGTATCAAAACTAGACACAAAAAATAAGCAACATCAAGAACCATGCACTACACAAGGTGTTCCTAAGATCTTATTCTATTTCGGGCGGATCTAGAACACTTCAACACCACAAAAATTATGTCTTTATTAAGTATTTGAGTACATCAACCTTTCATTTTTACAACATCTTCATTGAAACTTCTCAAGCACAAAGTTTGAAAACTCCTTGGAGGTAAATTGTCTTCAAAAAATTGGATGTTCACTAACTCAATTTATGTCAAAATCTCATTCAAAGTAAAATATTACTTTGGATTACAAAAATGAGTTTCTCTCAAACAAATTCCCTTATCGCTCCAAATACAAAACACTTATCACTCCAAAATTACAAAAAATAATTTCACCTTATTACTCCACAAAATCACACCTTTACTTTCCAAATATTTAAAATTTTAATTTTCGCTAAATTTCAACTCCATCTCTTAAGATAAAGACTCATCTCATACAAAATACTACACCTTAATACACCTCCATGATCATCCTTTTTTAAAGTTCCATTAAGATAAAGTCACTTTAAAAAGTGAGATAACCTTTATGATATCCCTTTAAAAAAAATATGAAGCCCCTTTTTAAATAAGAGAATTAAAAAGTGAATTCAAGTTTATGGAGCCACTAGAAAAAGTGAACGAATCTCCCTCTTTTTGAAAGGTCAAAGCACACTTTAAACAATTCCTAAAGCGCACCTTTAAAAATATTCTTTGGAGAAGTGGCTTAACGCTGGTCTGTTTAAATTTCTACTTCCTCCATGCTGGTTCATTGATACATTCATGTTGTAGAAGTCCAGGCAGCAACAAGAAAATCCGGCATGGTATTATCTTTCACGCAGGTCTTGTCCACACATAGTCAGCACTTTCACGCTGGATTGTTCACACTAGTCTCTAAATGTTGTTGGCTCCCTTAGGAGTTGAACTCATTCCACAGTGTATTGAACTCAGCTCTTAGTGAAGTAATACTTGGTCCAACGAAGGGAAAGAGGCGCCACGACCTTCACACCAGCTCTCAACTAACTCGGCTCCTCCAAAATAAGCTGCTATAGGCATATGTATGGCTTCAGAAAAGACGCCACTACAGTCATATAAACACAACCTCAGTGAGAGAAATGTTGCTACAGGCATATGATCACAACCTCTAGAGAAGTTGCTACAGGCATGTATAAATTCGGCCTCAAAACAGAAGTTCTGATCTGAAGTATGGGCTTGACAGCGTTCTGATATCACAATAAATTGCTAGAAAATAGGACAAGAAAACCTCCACCATAAGGCTGATTTGATCCTCCTTGTAGGGATGTTTTGGCACTGTGGATTTCACCCTTAAGTTAATAAGGCTGCTACAACAAACCAAGTTGCCCAATGGATGTTATTCTGGAGTGGATTACTGGTCACAAAGGATATTCGACCCTTTCCTTATAATGCACAGATTCAACCTTAAAGACTTGCATCAGATGCCAAGGAAATACAGCCCGACCTCGTGGTTGGTGGAGAAATGACACTGAAACCCTTGATCCTCTTTGGAAGAACTACCACAACCTCATATTGTATTGATCGATCTCCATAATGGCTGCTAGATTTGTTCTTCAGGACTGAGAAGAAGTTGGATATTCAGCCTCTAGATATTCGTTCCTCCTTTGACACCAAGTAAGAGCACTCGACATCTTGATTCCATTTGCAACTTGTCTTTCTTGGTTTCTGCCTTGGGGATTTGATCACAATACGAGAAAATGGCCTCCTAATTCTTTCCAAATACTCTTCAAATCCCGTCAACTGCGTGGTTACTTGTACTTGCATCTCCAAGCATCACCTGCTTACAAAAAAACAAATTCAACATCAGATCTTAATGGTATAGCAACATTCCACAATTCCACGATGATCCCCATCCAGAAATATTTTGAGGCAATGCTTTAACTTTGACAATCATCTTTGGAGATCTGATCTTGATCTACACCACATCACATTCACGTTGACTCATCTTGAATCTCAATTTGTCTCAAATCTTCGACATTGCTTCTATATTTTAAGATATATCACTTAATAACCATAGGATCTAATTTAGCCTGACACTTGAGGCCTTCAAGAAGTCTAGAAGATCTAATGCCACCATGCACTACATATCGACATGCCTTCAATCAAATTTCTGCCCAATCTTCTCCACTTAATTAGACTGAATCCACGACATTATGTTTTAGAGGTTGCACGCAATTCTTCATAAAGATTTTCCACGTTTCCACAGTTATCGCACAACTCTATGTAGACTTCACAACTCCACGCAACACAGTTCATTCACTGAACAGTTTTGACGTTGAAACACTGGTCTTTAATGTTGCTTCACGCTGTTGTTCTTCACGTTGTTGAGCCTCTTTAATGCATTAAAAGTGATTCTTACAGTAGACAACTCTCTCCTCTATGCATCATTTTTCAATCAGCCTCCACTGAGTCAGCGTGATATAGCACATCATCTATAGCATTCATTCTCCAATCCTGCGATAAACCCACGATGGTCAATTCTTCCAATCACGCAGCTACTCATGCAATTTCCCAATGATGGCGGATCTGGACTAGTCCTCAAGCAATAAAGCAATAAGAAAATAAACTGATGAACCTCGCTGGCTCCGATACCACATATAAAATAATAAATAAAATTAACACACATAAAATACCAGAGACATAGACATGGTGGAAAATGCCTCACCCTTACTGTATTCTTCTCATAATGCAATGCGCATAATGATAATAGTACAAATAAATACATGAGGAAGTTTGTCTCAAGATAGTACGTATATCTAAGACACTATGGTTGAGAAAATCTCTCAACTAAACACTAATCTAGGAGCTTAACTAGTTGGAGAGAATCTTTCAACCAACTAGGCCTAAACTGAATCCTAACCATGAGGAACAAACTCAATCTAGAAAGGCAAGAATAAATCTTAACTTTCATGATTTAATTAATTTAATATTTTTTGACTTATTATTGTTTTTAATGTGAGAGTGAAGCTAACAATCCATGGGTTAGGTGTATGGATTAAGTGAATGGATTAGGCTATGTTAAGTTTAGTTAAAGAATAATGGGTCAAAGCATGTTAGGAATTAAACCTTTAGCCTTTAACACACCAATTTGTAGCTAATAACCCATTAACCACTACACTTATACCTACAAAGGGATAACCCAAAATGTTAACAAAATTTAGGTGATGAAAGCTCCCATGCCTTAGATATTTTTAAAGAAGGCCTCTAGTGCTCGAGTGTCACTAACTAGTATTTTAACCACCACATCTGACCTCTGTAAAGTGCATTTGGCCTTTAAGTGGGGATATGGATTCTATTTGAAGGTTTTGAACATTGATGATAGATCTAGGGACTTAACGATGGTCAAGGAGGTAACCCATGCTTTGTGCCCTATAGGACTCTTTGAGGGATTGAGGAAAATGAATGACACCTCAAACTACCACACTCAACCTCCCTCATGGATCTTTAGTGTAAATGTGGGGACACGAGCACCATTAAAATTTTGAGCACTAAGGTTATGTTAAGCCTTAGACAAACCCTTGTTAACCCAAAAACCCCTTATTAAGCCATAGACATTGAGTTACTATTTTCCTATTGTTATATTATTATGTACTCCAAAACCTTTCATTAAACCCCATGGTTTTAAAACCTGGTTGGGTTGAACCACTACTTGGTCAATCACTCGATTCATCAAACTCAGAGGTCAACCCCACCTATGGCCCTAGTTTGGACCGAGGTAGACACTGGTTTGGTACCAGACCGATGGGTTTTATACCAAACCAGAATGAATTGGCCATTTCCATCTCAACCTGGGCGAGTCATTGACAACTTGCACATGCATGGCCGCAAACCCACATAGATCAGTTTAGGGTGGCTATCAGTGGATTTTTTGGGGAAACTAGAGGGTTGTTTCTCTGCAAAAAATAGTCCCTCCTAGCAAAGGAAAATAACCAACGTGAAGCACTAGTTGTGTAACTTGACCAACTCATGCTTTTGTTAGGTCTAGTTTTGTTGCTGCTACTATTACTGATGTTGTAGAGGGTTCTGAGGAGTCATTAGACTCTAAGCTAGATGAGATTTATGTAGCTCCTATTGATGATCCCATGTCTAGTAGTGGTGATGACTTTGATGAGAAGTGGTCATGTTGATCATTGACATGTAACTTGTAGTAAGCTAGTGGCCAATAGCTTGTAATATTTCTTTTGGACTCTAGCGGCCATTTAGAGCTTCATTGATTATATTTTGATGTTAATATATGTTTCATTCGGCGCCATTTTGATATATTCACCCCTACATGGTATATAAATGAACAAACTTTACATATTTTGTCTCTAATGGTTTGGAATCATGGTTTTAAATCTTAAAAATATTTTTCATTAAAAATTAATTATTTCATGTATTTTTTTAAAGGCTAGTTCCTATGTTGCAGGAAACGTTGGGGGGGGGGGGCCCGTTTCCTTGAGGAAACGGGTTCGAAACGCGTTCGTTTCCGCGTTTGGTACGACCGTGAAACGCGTTTCCGGCCGTACCACCACGTTTCCCGAAATGGAAAACGTGGTGGGTACGGCCCGGAAAACGGGTTTCATTCAGCGCCCGTATAGCCTCCACGTTTCCAAAAATCAAGTGTTTTTTTTATTTTTTATTTTTTAATTTTTATTTTTATTTGTTATTATTTATTTTTATTTATTTTTTTTTTTTTTTTTCTTTTTTTCTTTTTTCTTTTAAATTTGTTTTTAATTGTTTCTAGTGGGTTCTAGAAGCCTGTCTAAACTTATAAAAGAGAAGTTTGTCTCATTCTCTCATCACACTATTCAGCAAGTCGTTTCTCTTGGAGACTGGCAGTTGTTGTCTCATTCTCTCAACCTATTGCGCTCACACTATTCTGTGAGCGCAATAGGTTGGGCTCACAGAAAGCAGAGGATCTTGCTTATGTGCACTCCAACCTCCGCCTTGCATCTCGTATGGGTCCAGAATACAACAGTGGTCCTTCTAAAGAATGGGATGTGGAGGCAGAAAATCCTGATTTGGAGCTCTCTCTTGCTGCCTTGAATATTGAGGACGAGTTTGGAAGTGGAATTGGTGCATCATCTTCTTCAACACCACCATCCACTGTTGAGCATTGTGTTGCTTCTATTTTTGATGAGAATTGTTATGATGAGGATTAGTCTTTTGTCTCTATAGTTCTTGCAGCCTTATAGTCTTTATTGTACTTGCAAGCCTCATATACTAAATATAAATAAAGGCTGATTTTGAGATTTTTTCCTTGGAATAATATAAATAAACGTTAAATGGTTGCTTTTGGATTTTCCCTATATTTTATTTTCATTATGTGATCAATTCAATTGTGCTCATGAAGTAAATGTGATATAATTTAATCTTAAATGTTTAAATGTTAATAATTATAATGTATCATTAATGCCTTTATGATTGTCACATATAATATAATAATTTTTAAATATTTTTAAATATATACTATTATATATATTTGCGTTTCCCCATTTCCTCAAATTTGTGGAGGTCGCGTTTCGTATCGCTTCCCGTTTCGGAAACTCGTTTCCATTTCCCCGTTTCGTGCAACTTAGCTTCAAAGCCAACGGGATGTCATTCTACGAATTGAGACTCCAATATGCCCTTGAGGGTAGTTCAAACTATATTGATTGGAAGGACAATATTTAGGAAGTGTTTAAAGAGAACGAGCTTAAGGAATTCATAGACAAATATATTCCTAAGCCTCCAGCAGCTAATGCTCAAGATTTGGCAGAGTGGGGAAATGTGTGGGAAAGGCAAGAAGGATTATCCTAGAAGGAGTTCGAGATCATATTGTCTTGAACCTCCATGGTAAGGAGAATCCATATGTGACGTGGAAGGCTTTGACAGACTTGTTTCAAAACAATGATGACCACATGAAGCTGACACTGAAAGACAAGCTTAGGAAAATCAAGATGAAGAAGGGAAACACAATACCAAAGTATTTGACCAAGTTCACCCAATGTTGGGATGAGACTTGAAGTGTCCCTATTACAGTTGCTGAAGATGATCTGGTCAACCTAACACTTCTAGGCCTTCCAAAGAGCTAGCACAACTACCAGGACTCAGTAAATGGGAGGGAGAAGCTACCAGAGGGAGCGTTTGTGGTTCGACTAGGTGCAATAAGAGATTTGACGGAACACCAGAGATGGATTCTCATCCAAGCATGATGATGAGGATAACTATGCCTTAGCTGGAAAGGCGAAGAAAGGGAAACTGAAGTCATCCCATTCCAATCAGATTCCAGTCATGGCAACAAGAAGGACATGTCGAAGATTAAATTTTTTCACTGTCACGAGCTGAGACACTATGCCATGAAGTGTACACATAAGGCCAACAAGAAGCCCTTAGGAGGAGCGACAGGAAAAGTTCTTGCTTCAGAATACGAGTTGGATTTCACCATCAACACTTGCATGGTGACATTGATGATGGGTAGTGTGTGGTATATGGATAGTGGAGCCTCATTCCATATGACTGAAAACAAAGAAATATTAAGTGACTTAGAGGAGAAGGACAACTAGATGCACATTGAAATGGGAGATGATGGGAGGTATAGCATGACCAACATCAGTACTGTTACCTTTTAGAGGGAATCTGGTTCTCCTCTCACATTAAAAGATGCCATGTATGTTCCGGGTTTGAACAAGAATTTGGTGTCAATTTCCATGTTGGAGGACCATGGATATAATGTGATATTTAGCAAGGGAAAGGCTTTCCTTTGTCACATAGCCTTAGGACAAGTGAAGCGGATTGGGGTTTGGGTGAACAACCTCTATAAATTGGATGTAGAAGATTGTGCTACTTTGAGCACAAAAGAAAATAATGTGTAGAGTGGAGACATCAGTGAGTTGTGGAATATAATATTGGGTCACTTGCACCACAAAGCCTTGAAGATAAGGAGAAAATTTATATAGGACTTCCCAAGGGTACACTAGAGAAGAGAGATACATACAAAGGGTGTACATCGGGGAAGTACACCAAAGCTACCTTTCATGATAAGGACAGTCCATCACAAGCAATTCTTGAAAGAGTTCACTCAGACTGTGTGGACCACTCTCGATAGCCTCCATGAACAAACACAAGTATTATGTAATAATTGTAGATTATTTTTCTCATAAGTGATGGATTTTCTTCATGTAGAAGAAATATTAGATGTTCACTAAATTTTGTGAATTTTAAGCGCTTGTTGAGAAAGACACTAGCAGGAAAGTTAAAGCTCTCAGGAGTGATAACGGTGGAGAATATGTGTTGAATGAATTCAAGAACTTATGTGCATCAAAAGGAATTCGACAAGAGTTAATAACACCCCATAACCCACAACAGAATGGGGTGGCTGAAAGGAAGAACAAAATTATTGTGGGAGATGCATGGGAAATGTTACATGATTAGGGCCTACCATTGCACTTTTGGGCTGAAGCATGCAACATAACTGTATATGTACAGAATAGGAGTCCTCATTGAATTCTCGGGATGAGTACACCAAAAGAAGATTTTTCAAGTAAGAAACTAGATGTGGCACACTTTAGGATCTTTGGTTCATTAATTTACTGTCATGTTACCAAGGATGCAAGGAAATATTTAGAACCAACAAATGAGCTAGGCATATTTTTGGGATACACTGATACACCTCACAACTATCGGGTGTACCTGCCATTGCATAGGATGACAATGTTCTATAGAGTTGTGAAGTTCGAGTAAGAGAAGGCCATGATATATTCCCTTGAAAGGGAGCTTCAATTTCATGCAGATGAGGAGCTTTTAGCTCCAAAGGAGGAACCTCAGGATGATATGGAGCAGTCACATGCAAAGGAGTAGAGAGTGGAAGCACCCATTCATGCAGAGACTTCAAGAGACGGAAGGAAGCACACCAGAGAGGCTAACAAATTGATGCACGATGATAGAGAGAATGTGGGAGTAACCACATAACAATGCAAGCAAAGGAGGTCACTAGATCAGTACACTAGCTACATGGCTTTGATGAATGAGACTGTAGAGATTGAGCCATCCTCATTCGAGGAAGCAGTGCAAAACCTAATATGGGTTGATGCCATGGTTGAGGTATATGACTCCATTATCAGAAACCGTGTTTGGGAAGTGGACCCAAGACCAACAGACAATTCAATGGTGAGTTCTAGATGGCTTTATAAGGTAAAGCAAGAAGCATATGGGAGTGTGGATAAGTACAAGGCCACATTTATGGCTAGACGGTTCACTGAGGCAGAAGGAATTGATTACGAGGAGACCTTTTCTCTAGTAGCAAGGTACTCTTCAATCGGATCTATTCTAGCACTTTCAGCGTAGATGGGATGGAAGATACATTAGATGGATGTAAATACAACATTCCTCAATGGTTGGATTTAGGAAGGGGTTTACATTGAGTAATCAGAAGGATTTGAGACCTTTAACAGAGATTCATATGTGTGCAGACTCAAGCGAGCGTTGTATGGATTGAAACAAGCACCCCGTGCTTGGTACACCATGATTTACAACTATTTCACGAGGTTGGGCTTCACTAAAAGTGAAGCAAATGCAAACCTTTAGCATATTGTGGTTGAAGGTAAATTTTTTATTATATTATTATATGTTGATTATTTAATTCTAACAGGTGATAAGAAATTGGTAAAATCTTACAAAGAGGACCTTGCAAGAGAATTCGAGATGAAGGACCTAGGGCTCATGCATTATTTCCTTGGTATGGAAGTATGACAAGGATACGATGAACTGTTTGTCTCCCAGAGTAAGTATGGCAACGAGATACTGAAGAAGTTCCACATGGAGAGAAAAAAACCCATGGAGATGAGGTATAAGGAAATTGGAGGAAGGAAGATGCTACTTCAGGTGAAGTAATGGAGGCTACTATTTACAGGCAACTTGTGGGTTCACTTATGCATTTGGTGAACACACAACCTAACATATCTTTTGCAGTTCACTAGCTTAATCAAGCAATGATTAATCCAACCAAACTCTATTGAAAGGCAACTAAACATGTCTTGAGATACTTGAGAGGCACCACTCAGTTTGGTCATTGGTAAAAATAGATAGAGGGAGTGAAGCTTCAAGGCTTCACAAATACATATTGGGGTAGGGAGTCCATTTGACAGAAAGAGCACATCAGGGCGAATATTTAGTATTGGATCAACAACAATTTCTTGGTACACCAGGTAATAGAGATCAGTTGCACTCAGTTTAACAGAAGCAAAGTACATGGCTGCTAGTCAAGTAGCTTGTGAGGCTATCTAGATGAGGAAAACACTTGTTGGGTTATGTGGTAAACATATGGATCCTACAATGATTTACTGTGACAATTAGAGTTGTATCAAACTCTTTGGGAATCCATTTTTTCGTGATTGGTCCAAGCTTATCGACATTCGATATCACCATCTACGATATTGTGTGCAGAGGAGAATCATGTTGCTGGAGTACATTCCTATAGAAGAACAAGATTAAAATATTTTTATAAAGACATTGTCAAGTTGTAAATTTTAGTTTCATAGAGGCATGATCGGCGTAGCAAATAATCTCTTTCTTGTTGAAAGGTAGTGTTTAAAATGCAACAAGAAAATCCTAATTTAATTTTGTCCTTGAATTAAATTGGGAATAAAATTATAATTTGACATCTCATGACAACTTGTATTAGTTAACTAAGCTAATTTGACTTAGTTTGCTCAGTTAATTTGAGTTGAGGGGCTAACCAGAGTCATGTAGAGTGTATCCTACTTTATAGGAACCCTGGTTGAGTTTATTTTGAGTTGTAATTAATTAATTCAGTCTAACTGAGTTAAAGTCAGTTAATCTAGTTCCAAATGATGGAGGAACTAGTGGGAGGTATAGTAGTGTGGTGTTGCCTGTAGTGATGAACCAGTAAATAGATGATTAACTCATATATAACTCATGCATGCCAGATTTGAGAGTTACCCAGTTGAGATTAGAGTTAAGGAAAAGTGTACTATCAGTTGTATAATCATCTGAATTGTATAGGTGGTGCATGCAGTCAGAGGAAGGCCTATGAGGATTGCACAATTCATATTAAGGAATTTCCCTAATTAATAAGGGGCAAATTCCTTGAGGAACAATGTAAAGTAATAGGGACTTGGGCAAGTAGAAAATTGGTTAAGTATTTTCCTAGGATTGTCTAGGAAGCAGTGAGACAAATAGAGATAGTGCATAGGTTCTCTGGCTTGAGAAAAGTATTGTAATCTTCTCATATTTTCCGACTAATGCAATATACAAATAGCATGGGTTTTTAGCTGTGGCTTTCCATTGGAAATCATTATGTAATGTGTTGATTGAATTCTTTATCTTGTATGCTTCGTGATTTCGCGATCGTTTAATTCCCCCCCTTGATGAGTAGAGTAGATTCAAGTATATTGTTTTAGCATATTACAATTATCAGTTTGAATCTACAAGGAATTTCTACACAAGTGATATGAGAGAACCCTAGCATGTACCTACGGTAGAAGTTGGAAAGACCCCGAATGACTTGTATCTTGGTTAGGTCCAGATGCACACCCTGATCATCAATGGTGTACCCCAGATATTTAACCTATGTCATGCCAAAAGTGCATTTCTCCAAATTGGCACACAAATTGTGTTGTCGTAGGGTTTGGAGGACCTGTTTAATATGGTGGAGGTGCTCTTCCCAACTTTGGCTGAAGATCAGAATTTCATCCAAGTAAACCATCACGAATGAGTTGGTGAAGGGTCACAAGTTGTCGTTCATTAGCCTCATGAATGTTGCGGGGGCATTTGTCAACCCGAGAGGCATGACTAATCACTCGAAAAGGCCCTCCTTGGATTTTAACGCAATCTTCCACACATTAGAGGGTTCAATCGGTACCTGGTGATAATCGAACTTCAAGTCAATCTTTCTAAAATATTTGGCCCCTTGAGCTGGTCCAGAAGGTTATGAATCTGTGGGATTGGATACCTATTCCAGATAGTGATCTTGTTTAGCACTCAATAGTCAATATAGAGTCTTCAGGTCTCGTCCTTCTTTTGTACCAACGCGATCGACTTCTCACATGGTGATGAACTTGGCCTAATGTGCCCTTTCTGTGACATCTCTTGAATATGCCTCTTAATTTCATCGTTCTTTAGAACAAAGAATTAATAGATCAGTCCATTGGGTATCGGCATGCCCGGGCTGAGATCGATGGACTGTTTGACCTGATAGTGTAGAGGTACCCCTGTGGGTGAGGTGAAGATGTCCCTATAATCCTCCACAGCCTTGTCCATCTGCTGCTTCCATGTAGAGTGTTAAAATTTTCTTAACTCAAGATGATTCATGTCCTATGTTTCTTTTTCAAATAACCCAGACCTTGAATTACTTCAATAAAAAAATTAAAATTCTGAACGTGTAGCTGTCACATATATAGCAGAAAATATAAACAACAGAAACTAAAGTTTCTAGTACACATGAAATTCTGTTCTTCAAATCAACTTATTGTAAATGATAAAAAAACTTATAGGGACACCTCATATTTGCTAGATCTGCATGTTGTTCACTTAGATTTGCACTCATATTTTCTAGATCTACTTGCTGTTCACTTAGATATGCACTCAAATTTAAAATATCTACTTGTTGTTCACTTAGATCTACACTCATATTTGCTAGATCTGTTTGTTGTTCACTTAGATTTGCTAGATCTAATTGCTAGATATGAATTTGAGTAATTTAAATTCTTTATATCTAAATATCAACATGCATAAGTAATTGAAATAAATTGTTAAAATACTCAAACACATCAATACACAAGATTTACCTCGAGGAAACCCAATAAGGGAGAAAACCCCAACAAAGACCTTCTTATTATATTGTGCCGTTGAACAAATTTGCAGGTACAAAACCCTTCTTGAGGGCACTACAATACAATTCACTGGGAGAGAGCATGAATGGAGATAAATGAAGCCTTAACTACCATGGAACTTCTTACATGCAGGTGCAAATGACTTAGATCAACTCGCCTTGAGCCAAATATGTCAGATCTGAAGCAACCCAGACTAGAACTGAGCTTGTGTGAAGTAGATCTGAAGATTACTTGGGCACATTATAGAAAAATAGACTAGATCTGGACGAAATGAATGCTGATCCTTGAATTCTTATATCTAATAATTGAGAAATTGAAACCTTGGGTACTCAAGAGGGATAGTTGCACCTTGAAGAGTAGATGAAAAATTGTAGAAAAAGAACTTGTGTAGTGAATTACATTCTCTTGGTCCTTTTATCATTTGTCTTGGCTAGAATGAAGCACCCATATATTCTCTTGAATTAACATTGGATAAGCCTTATGATCCTTCTAGAAGACTCCATGGGATATTGGTTATCAACTTAAGTTGTTCTCCCTAGACAAAAGTGTGCTCCCCTCTCTTCTAATTTTACATTGACATCTTTAATATAATAATTCTTTTATAAACTTAGGGAAACTTTGTCTTTTAGCCTTCACACCATAACGTTACATTATAAAATCTTAACTAGTCACTAGGACTAGGATTTTACATGACAAACACTTTTACATGACTCAAGGATTTTACCTAGTCATTTTATATAGACATTTTATTACTCTCTCAACCAGCATGGTCCATTCCCCTGCAATTACATTTAAGTACTTATTTTCAAGATAACAATAAGAAGAAGGTATTTTCCATGTGATCATTTAATACTACAACTTGGACACTTGTTGGAGTAAGATTAGGAGGGGCCAGGTTCTAGGTAGTCACATCACAACAAGCCAAGGAATCCATCACACATGATAGTACTAGCTCACAAGACTTATTCATTCATCTTGACTCTTGCTAGACTTAGTCTTAACTGTTTCTCAAAGAGATCCCAAGACGTTCCCTTGGATTTTACACATGGCTCACCAGGAATCCACTAGCAGCTCCTTCATCCTGGATCTTATCAAAGCTCACAAGGCTTCTACCTTCAGATTGACTTTTGCAGTGACTCATAGGATTTATTGATTCTCCAAATCTTCCCTGGATTTCCTCAGGGTGTCCATTTTAGGCCTCTCATTGGAGAATGACTTCCGATGCTTCTATTTTCAACACTACCTCTCAGCAAGGGAGGCACTCTTCGTAACACCAAGCTTACCTCTTAGGTGCACAAACTATTTTTACTGGCAAGGGCTTGGTCAGGATATCTACAACTTGCTCTTGTGTTGCTATGTATTGTACCTTGACTATTTTCCTTTGGATCACATCTCTTACATAATGAAACTTCAAGTCTATGTGATATGTTATTTCTTGGAACAATGGATTCTCAACTAGTTTTATGTAGCTTTGATTGTCACAAAAGACGACTTTAGTCTCTAGCCAAGTTTTGTACAACCCAAAAATCAGATTCCTGAGCCACACTGCTTCCCTGCATGCATCACTTGCTGCAATATATTCAATCTCTATTGTACTATGGGAAATGACCCCCTAATTTCTACTGGAACAAGAAATCATGTCTGATCCAAGACTGAAATAGTAACTGTAGTGTTATTTTAATCAATCTTAATTGATTTAGACTGCAACATTTAATTGTCAACCCAAGGTTCCCTGCATGCATCACTTTCTACAATATATTCAATCTCTGCTGTACTATGGGAAATGGACCCTTATTTTCTACTAGAATAGGAAATCATGTCTGATCCAAGACTGAAATAGTAATTGTAGTGTTGTTTTAATCAATCTTAATTGATTGATACTGCAACATTTAATTGTCAACCTAGGGTAGGTCTTGCTGTTTCAATGGAGTTCACACTATCTGTGCTAATACACTCCAGCCAAGAATAAGAAAATGTAGAAAATTGTAAAAGATGTCACTGATCTAAATTGTTGAATCAAACCATGCGTGTAGACATAAAAACACTCTATAGAATTAAATCACAACTCGCAGATATCTGTTATGTAAAAATTAGTTAGATTAGGTTATTTTTAAATATTAGTTAAATTAGATGAAAGGGCACGATCATAAGATCATGCCCTTTCCCCAAAGGATGTTCCTGGCGGTATATAAGCCAGGCTCCCGCAATTGTAATATCATCTATCTGTAATTCATCTCTTTAATAAAATATTTATATATATATATATATATATATACAACATAATATATATATATATTCTGCGTATCAAGCATTTTCTGTTTCATCTGGTATCAGAGCGGATTCGATCCTCTAGACAATTCTCGTTGCATAGGTCACACCACCTTGCACGCAGCCACCACCTTGCATGCAACCACCGTTCTCCCATCCACACCACTGTTCTAATCCTTCCGCCCGGCAGCGATCTAGCCAACCATAGTTGGCTGCCCGTTATTCCCTTTATTAGTCCTATCCGCTAGCGTGCATCCACCTGCATCAACTCCTGGCGTCCACCTCACGCTGTCAAAAAAAAAAAAAAACTCAACATCGTCCGCTGTTCAGACTTATCCCGTCTATTGACGCCTTCCGCCAGTCACCTGTTCACACCCACTATCAACCCGTAGCATCCGTTAAAAATCTGTGGTGATATTCACGATTTTTTAAAACAACATCCGTTAAAAAAAACTGCGGTGGTATTCAATTCACGATTTTTTTTAAAAACAGTCAACGGACGTGACTATTCGTTTGTAATATAATAATATATAATAATATATAGTATATTATTTTTTTTCCAGAGAAAAAAAGCGAACTTTTTATAAATAAAAATAAAAAGTTACAAGCGGATGCAAAAAAGCATTCAGATCTGTGAGGACTTTCTCCCTCAGCAAAAACCAGAGAATGATGATGCTTCTCTGAATGGCCACAGTTCCAAAATAAAACCTTCAGTTTCCCTGTACCATGTACAGGTTGCTTCCCTTTTGGGATCAATGAGCAAGTCTCAGTCTTTGTGAGCAGACCATGACCCAAAATGCTTCATAACAGTTTCGAGTGCCTTCTTAAAAGGAAAAAACAGCCCACCCGCAAAGAACCGCTCACATAACTTTGGGCTAAAATATTATGGAGTGTAATTTTCTAGATCATTTCAACAACAACTGGAAAGTGCGACTATGAACATGAACTGGAAAATAAACATCAGCAGAAACGAAACAGCAACAGCTATGCATAAGGAGGCAGATCCGTAACTCAGGTCTGTTCATGCTCTTTTTCGGTCACTTTCCATATACCCACAGCCTGCTGTAAACCATCTTTTGATAACTTGTCCGCGGCTTCATTTCTGTCTCTGTAGATGTGAGCAATTGAGAAAATGTTAAAAGTCTGTTTTAAAGACAAGATCTCTTCAAGGAGGGGCCTCAACATATAGTTTTGACATCTGCTATTTCCATTAACCCACTTTACTACATTCAAGGAGTCTCCAAAAATCTGGATTGCGAAGATGTGCCTATGGACAAGCCAACAGAGGAGAAGTTTCAGGGCTGAAAGTTCTGCAAAGTTATTAGATCCAGTACCAAGACCCACTGAGGCCATTAAAGAATGAGAATCGTTTAAGTGTATAATTATCCCAGCCCCAGCTGAATTGATTTCTGAAGCCCCGTCAAAGTAGGCCCACGGGATGCCTGCTCTTATATTTTCCTCCCTACTCTGTGGTTTGTTCCTTGAGTTCTCCGGCTCAGGGATACTGGAATATATAGTTATATTATTAATTCATATATATGTTATATATATACTACATAACCTTATCCAA
>APFE031691115.1:22702-47871 GCA_000404065.3 Pinus taeda
AAGAGATGTAATGTCTTGTTTTGTCTTGTTAAATATTTTGACTCAGTCAAATTGTGTAAGAAAACAATAATAATAAAATAAAATAAAATTGAGGTAAATTAGTCGTTCTAGTTTTTTGGTTCCATGTTTTTAACCACCCATGGTTTTTCCGATGGTATTCTTTTCTAATGTGGCACGTTTAAACACATCAAATTTTATCGGATATACTACAACCATCTTATTATGTCATGTCAACATTAAAGGTTTTGCGGCTCTAGATTTTGAGAATCCATGGTTTTTCCCATAATATTCTTCTCTATTGTAATGTATTTAAAGATGTAAATTTAAAAGATAAAAAAAAAAAAATCACAGTAGAAAGAGATGTTGTAATATTTTGTTAAATATTTTGACTCGGTAAAATTAAGTAAAAATACAAATAAAAACCAATCTAAATCTATCTTAACTCGAGATCTACCAAGCACAAAGAGGGATCAAATCTCTTTTCACCTCAAGAGATTTGATCCCACTAGGCTCTTGGTAGATCTGGAGTTAAGATGGATCTAAGTTGGTTGGTATTAAAATAATTAGAAGAAAGGAAGAAGAAAAGATAAGTGTGTAAAACAATTCATGTTTAAATTTATCCCAAAAGACAATGTCAATGTCAAATCACCCATGCACCTCATTTCTTGCTCTCTTGTGATGCATAAATCCCCGTGTCATTTCCTAAAACAACCATTTTAGTGGATATATATATATTCACAATGCTCATATTACTTTCAAAAAGAGAGATACAAACAATTATCACAAGGTATTAGTTTTCCACTTGAGAAACTATACTAGTAGCATAAGTTCATAGTTTTGTGATTACTTATTCTCTTTTCTATTTGATAGAATGTTAACAAGAATGTAAAACTAGTAGATAAATTAAACTCTAAATTGATAAACATGCTAGTGACATTGACATTATAGAATTTTTTCTCAAAATGAATGGCTTGCTTGAACTTTATTCAATTGGAAAATTCACTTAAACTATCATTATCATTGTCTGAGGATGAAAAGTCACTATTTATTAATTTTTTGGAAAGAGATGTGATCTTCTTGTTGACCATGTCAACTTTGTCCATTATTCCACCATATAGATAACAAATTCTTATTTGGAATCAACTTTGTTAGTAAGGACTCTACTCATGAGAATATTGATATGTAAATATAGAATAATATTCTTCATATAGGAAGTGGTTTTATTCCTAGCGGAGTTACCCACATCTAGTATCCAATATCTGGTTTCCTAGTCTACTTTTCTATTTGGAATATCATGTTGTAATTGTCTAACTTGCTCATCTACATATGAAATATCCCTCTCAACTATTGTAGGGATATGGTTGCTTGAGCTATTGCCTGGGCCCAAATTATAAGGGTAGAAGAAGGGATATGGTCAACGAAAGGGGACATATGTTTCATATTTATTTTTTGAGATTAAAAAATGCCTTTTAAAAAAATGGATAATTAAGTATTTCTATTAAGTTAGAAATTTAAAAATAAAATACATTAATGTAAAGTGTAATTTATATTTATTAAAAATCCAAAATTTTAGTTGTAGGATGGTGGATAGTTTTAGTTTAATGAAAAAAATTATGATTGTGGTTAGTTTTGTTTTCTTTTTTTGAATTGAAACAATGTGTATACATCATAAAAATAGAGTTTTACATTGAGAATATTGATAAGCCTCATCATTGAGTAATGATATGGGCCTTAATTGGCCTTAATTCACCTCATATCTTAGCCAAACCAACTAATCTCACAACTTATTGCATACTTTTGATTATATTTTGCTTATGAGATGAGTTAGAGTTGGATATTTTTCTTTGTGGTCTAATGTGCATGTGATGTAGGAATAAAGGATAAAAGCAAGGGAAATGTAGTGATAAAAGATAAAAGCAACGAACTATGGTAAAGACCTTGGTAAAAACCCAAATGGGACAAGGGAGAGGAATTACAGGAGGAAAATCCTCCTCATTTACTACCCCTCCATTCGAATATCCCTCCATCAGCTAAAAGTACAAACAACGAAATCAGGTGTACTAGAAGGGAGCCGAGCAAGTGAAGGTAGAAAATATTTGTTTAAGTAGCTGCATTTCCATTACAGCAGGGCAGAACATATTAGTTGTGTTTCAGTCTACTTCATTTATGCTTTCGTTCAATTAGCATGGTAGCAAAGGAAAGATACACAAGGTTGCCCATAGGGGTCTCGGCCTCACCTCCTCCCTCTGGGACCATGACGTGAGGAAGAAACCCCGCATCAACCCCAAAAACACATGGTTTTGGTTTTCATAGGGAGTTTTTTGTTTAACACAGTCACTGAGCACATTTCATATCACTCTGTTCCTTTAATGGTCATCTTCTCCTTCACTCTCTTCCCGTCATTTGATCTCCCTCACATCCCTTTCATTCTCCTTTAGCATGAAAAGCTAAGCAGAAGCTGTTAATCCATGTTCAAACGGTTTTTAACTGTAGATCGCCTCACACAACAAAACTGACCAATCACTGCTCGAATTTACTTTTAGTGGTTGACTTTGTGTAATTTAAATCCCAACCGTCGATCTGCCTTAATAGATCTGACGACTATCGTGCACCCGCTCACCAACCAGCTCGGTCAAACCTTCACCGTTGATCTGCCTTGCCAGATCCAATGCCCATCACGCGATATCATGTGGATTTATGTCTGATTGTTATCTACTCGAGGGCACGCGAAATGGGCGGTTTCCCCGTGCTACGTGTCGGCCGGGGAGGCTAATCGCATAAAATTTTAAGAAACCACTTACAGCTTTGAGGGCGAACGATATACTGCTTACCGCTCTCTAAACCTGCTCCCTCATTTTTGCATGTTCCTTTAAGCTCTCCAATCTCCATCGTCAATCTTTCTCCTGGTCTGACGACCATCGCATCGCCTAATACCGTTTCCGCATGTTTCTTTTTCCTGTGATCTAATCTCCACCATCCATCTGTCAATTAATCATGTCTGTCCACCTCCTGACTCCACATGCGCGATATAATCTCAGCCGTCCATCTTCTGTTTTTCCCGTTTGTTCATTTATTCACTCAACTGCCCACGCTTTAATCTCCATCGTTCATCCTGTAGTTAACCCTGTTCGCCCATATACCTACGTACCCTCCTACGATCTGATCTCAGCCGTTCATTTGCCTTTCACCCCCCTGATCCAATGGTTCTTAGGCACTATTTCTCCCTCATGTCCTCTTCTCCCCTAAAATAGGTTTGCTCTCCTTCCATCAAAATCAAGCTTCTTTTGACCCTATATAAGTCTAGCTTGGAACCCCTGGGATCTCTTGCCATATGAGCAGTGACAACAGGAAATACCTTCACTTCTACTTGTGTATATAACACAATCACCTCCAAGTTTGTACAAACCCTGGGTTGATAAGTAAAGCTGGTAGCCTTGGAAGTTGCAACATTCTTGCTTCAATACCTAGGCTCATCACTTTTTGGCGCCATTGCCAGGGAGGTGTCAGAGTAGGAGTGATTACTGCTCCTTCTTCTATTTCTAGTCTCTAACTTTCTTTTGTTCTACTTCTAGTCTTCAATTTTCTTCCATTAGTTTATTTATGCAAAAGTAATCTAGTTTATTTCTTTCATTTGTCATTTATCTGCTTTCGTTTCCATTTTGCAAGTAGAATTCCAATTCAACAAGTAGTTTCCTTCTTATTAGTAGTTTTCATTCAATTAAGCAATTCCATTTTGCAAGTAGTTTTCTTTCTGTCAGTAGTCTTTCATTCAACAATTTCAATTCAACATGTAGTTTCCTTTTTGTTAGTGGTTTTGATTCAATCAACAATTTCCTGTCTATAGATTACTTTCCAGCTTTAAAGAAAAATCTTACAAAAAGACAAAAATATTTCCTTTCATTCCTCATAGAAATAGGGATAATTCAGGAAAATTCTTGTCAAAAACCCCCACTGCTTCCAACAGTCAACCTTCTTTCTTCTTCACTGACGGTGAATTGGAAGACCCTTTAGGTGAGCAACCTTACCTATTTGAGGAACCTATAGGGGAAGAAGAAGAGGAAGAACCCATTCCTATTGAACCAATGGCTAAAAACCAAGCTGACGGAGGAAATAGAGAAAGAATTGAGAGTGCCTTCCCCATTAGGGAAACCAATGGGGACACTAAAATGAAGAATATAAGCCCCTCTACTCTACCTCATTTCCATGGCTTGACCATAGAGAACCCTGACACTTTCCTATTTGAGTTTGTTGTTATATGCTGAACCTATGACTATATAGAGGATGAGCAAAAGTTAAAACTATTTCCATCTACCCTCAAGGATGCAGCATTGCGTTGGTTCATGGGTTTACCTGGAGATAGCATCATAACTTGGGATTAGATGCAACAGGCCTTTAACAACAAATATAGGGACTAATTTAGGTCAAAAGACACTAAAGAAAAGATTTTTAGGATGACCATAGGCCAGGATGAATCCTTAGAAGACTATGAAGAAATATTCCAGCTCAGTTACAAAAGGGCCAAGTGCACACTTGACCCTGAGTCAGTGAAGCTGGTCCTTCTTAGAGGAGTAAAGGAGGATATCCTAGATACCTTGGATTTGTTAGCAAGAGGATATATCTACCAACTACCCTATGAGGATATTAAGACTGTCCTTAGAAACCATTATAGGGAAACCAGGAAAAAAGGTAGGAGTAGTCAACCTATGGCCAGTACATCATCTTCCAACTCATCCATCAAGGGTGAAATTGGAAATATGTTGGAGGAATTCAAAAGTGAGATGCTGCAAACCCTTGCCTTACAATTGGACTCCATGAATATCAAAAGGAAGCAAGAGGAAGCAGAGAGATCCTTGGCCATATTTTGTCCTAGATGCACCAGGAGGCATCCTAGGAATGAATTCTCATTGAACTGTATTGAGATTTGCTCAACCTATGAAGAAAACCACTCCACAAACAAGTGCCCTTATTTACCTGGAATCAAAGTTGTATATCAAGGAGCTGAAGGGGTCACTGAGCAGCTTTGCTACATCAACCAAAGGAGACCTCTTGGGCCTAGACCATACCAGCAGGGTATGCAAGGGTCATCCCATGCATATTACAACCCCAACCAAACCACAACTATACCTTCTTTGGGACCCCCTACTCATCCTTCCTGGCCTACACCCCCTCCTTGGTCCTATGCATCTCAGTATCATTTCTAGCCAGCCAGCCAGTCATTTCAACCTTATGTTCCACCACAACACCAGTGGAATACCCCACCTGAGGGGTAGAGGCCCCATGTCAATAATGTTCCAGCCTTATTGCCTCCCCACCTACCCAACCACAAATCTTGCACTCTGCTCCACCTAGGCAACCTTATATGCCTGCCTAGCCAAATCCAAACCCAAACAATAGGCAGGTTCAACAGGGATACAGTGGAGAGACATGACACCTAGCTTATGCTGTAGAAATCTAGGAGATCAACCTAAGATCTAGGAGAATTGTCCTAGATAACCAACCTCCCTCTCCACATATGGAGGTTGAGGAAGACAGAGAGGAAAGAAGCCTTAAAGCAACTCAACACTTTCCTGAAAGATTAGCCCAACCACTCCAGCCTACCCTAGAAGAAACCAAACTTCTGGGAGAATTAAAAAACCTATGTGTAAAGATTTCCCTTCTCCAGAAATCAAAGATGTTCCAATTTACAATAAATTGATTAAGGAGAAGTTCTTTAAGCATCCAGGAAGAAGAAAAAGGGATGCCCCTACCATTAATGTCATTGGGAAGTTATCTGACTTAATGCTAGGGCATGCAATATGTCCAAAATACTTAGACCATGGAAGCCTTGTAGTTGATGTGCACATCAATGGCACCATTGTCCCACGCACTCTGATTGATCTTGGGGCTGCCATTAATGTGATAACTAAGGACGCTATGCTCAACCTTAACCTCTAAGGGTCATTAAGAAAGACCACAATAATGCTACAACTTGTAGACTATTCCACAGTCACCCCTGAGGGAATTGTGGAGGATGTTATGGTCTCCATTGATTCCTAGGAGTACCCTGCAGATTTCCTAGTTCTCCAGCCTAAGGCTAAGCTTATTAGTTACCCTCTCATCCTTGGGAGGCCATGGTTGGCCACATCTAGTGCCTACATTAGCTACGGAGCTAGCAATATGATTGTCAAGAATAGGCATATGTCCAAACAGTTAGTCTTATACCCTCTTGCTCAACCCTCCCTAGAACATGATTTACCTTTATGGTTGGAGGAGGAGGAAGAAGATGAACTTCATTCTGCCCAACTTTATGCTATGGAAGCAATCATAGGAGGAGGACAATAAGAGGAGGATGACTTAATTGAACACCTGCTCCAAAGTCCAACTCCTAGTTCATTACCCTTAGAAGAAGAAGTAAAGGAAACACTAAACAATCATCAAATTGACTTATTCTTGGCATATTCCAACCCATTCTGAGTCAAAACCATAGAATTTTTCCCAGATAAAACCTTGAAGATTAATCCATCTCTTTCTACTTTAGAAGAGGAACAACTATGCAAATTTTTGAAAGAGAATCTAGAAGCCTTCGCTTGGAGCTATAAGGAAATGAAGGGAGTACACCAGTCAGTGTGTACTCACCACATATACATCAAGGAAGGTTGCAAGCCAGTCAGGCAACCACAAAGGAGAATGAATCCAGCCCTTAAAGACATCGTCAATGAAGAACTACAAGAAATGTTAGATGCAGGGTTCATTTACCCTATCTCTGACAGTGTGTGGGTCGCTCCTTTACTGTTAGTTCCCAAGAAGAATGGTAAGTGGAGGATTTGTGTCGATTATAGGTAATTGAACAAAGCCACAAAGAAGGATCATTCTCCCCTACCCTTCATTGACCAAGTGCTAGATGGCATGGCAGGGAAGAAGTTCTTTTCTTTCCTAGATGGATTCAGTGGGTACAACCAAATTCAAATCTGCCTAGAAGACTAGGATAAAACCACATTCACCTGTCCTTAGGGTAATTTTTCCTATAGGGTCCTTCATTTTGGCTTATACAATGCTCTTGCCACTTTCCAGAGAGAGGTCTTGAGTATTTTTGCTGAACTAGTGCATGGCGCTGTGGAAATCTATATGGATGATTTTACACCTTATGGCGGTGATTTCCAAGAAGCCCTGACTAACCTAGGCAAAATATTACACAAATGCATTGAAATGAACTTGTCTCTTAGTCCAGAAAAATGTGAATTCTTAATGACTGAAGGGACCATGCTAGGTCATTCCATATCTCAGCAAAGATTGCAGGTGGACCCAAACAAAATAGCCATCACCCAAAGGGCCCCACCTCAACAAAAGCAGAGAGATGTCAAGAGTTTCTTGGGGTTAGCTGGATACTATAGAAGGTTCATAAAGGAATTAAACAAGTTTGCCTCTCCTTTGTTTGGATTTTTGGCCAAAGATTATGAATTTATATGTTCAAAGAGCTATTAAGAGGCCTTAGACATTCTAAAAGGGAAGTTAATCACTGCACCGATTTTCAGAGGCCAAAACTGGGCCCTCCCTTTTCATATCCATGTTGATGCCTGACATAAAGCAATAGGAGCAGCCTTAGGTCAAGTAGAGGAGAAACTGCCTTATGCCATCTATTTTACGAGTAAAAGCCTGTCAAAGGCTGAGTTAAATTATACTGTGACCAAAAAGAACTCCTGGCTGTTGTGCATTCATTGAACAAGTTTAGGCATTACATTACTGGCTATCAGACATTTGTGCATACTGATCATGTTGCAATTAAATATTTAATGAACAAACCATATGTAAAAGCTAGAATCATAAGATGGTTACTTTTATTACAACAGTTTGATGTAAATATTGTTGATAAGCCTGGGAAGGAGAATGTTGTTGTTGACTTTCTATCTAGGATGAATCTGCCTATAGGTGAAGAAGGAATGGTGGATGATCAGTTACCAGACGAGCATTTTTTTTCTATTTCAGTGCTCTCCCCATGGTTTGCTAATATAGCAAACTATTTGGTATCAACACAGTTCCCACCAAACTTGCCCTCCAGAGAAAAGAGTATGATAATCAGGAAAAGTGCCCCCTTCACCTGGATTGGGGGAAATCTGTTCAAACTTGGCCTGGATCAGATCTTGAGAAGGTGTGTCAGGGAAGAGGAAGTTTTTGACATCCTTCTGACCTGTCAGGATGAGCCTTGTGGAGGTCACTTTGTAGCAAAGAGAACAACATTCAAAGTGTTGCAAGCAGGTTATTACTGGCCTACTCTTCATCAAGATGCGAGGAAGTACATTAGTCAGTGTGATCGGTGCTAGAGGATGGGAAATCCTACTCCAAGAGATGAAATGCCCCTACAACCTCAAGTGACTTTCGAGCCATTTAACAAGTGGGGCATGAACTTCATTGGGCCTGTCAATCCTCCTTCAAAGAAAAAACAACACATTATTGTGTGCACTGATTACTTGACTAAGTGGGCTGAAACCAAGGCAATTAAGGCAAAAATAGAAGAAAAGGTGGTTGAGTTCCTAAGGGAGAATATATTCTACAAATTTGGGTACCCTAGAGAGCTAATCATAGACCAAGGCAACCAATTTACCTCCACCATGATTGAAGAACTACTCAAGTGTCACAAATCAAGCATAGGACCTCCACTCCTTATCATCCAGAAGCTAATGGGCGAGTGGAGGTGACCAACAGAGCACCGGAGAACATCCTAACCAAGGTAGTGAACAACAATAGAAAGGATTGGGCAGAAAGACTAGTTGAGGCTACATGGGCCTATAATACAACATGGAAGACCACCACTGGATTTACACCCTATGAGCTGGTCTAAGGGAATAAGGCTTTGTTGTCCATTGAATTTGAATATAATACATTAAGGATGGTAGTCTGACTAGATATGGATCTTAGTCATGCACAGAAAGAAAGGCTGTTCCATTTGAATGGCTTAGATGAATTCAGAATGCAGGCCCTCCTCCATACATAGATAGTTCAACTTCAGAGGAAAATTTGGCATGACAAGCACATTAAGGCGAAGCGATTTCAAGAAGGAGACTGGGCATTGTTATATGACTCCAGGTATAAAGACTTCAAGGGTAAGCTAAGGACAAGATGGCTCAGACCTTATTTGGTGGAAAGATGCCATGACAACGGTTCAGTGTAGATTAGAACTATAGATGAAGAATCCATTCCATTACTAGTTAATGGACACATACTGAAAATGTACAAGAGGCCTTTATCTAAACAAGAGTTCATTGAGACTATCAATAAGACAATGCTGATAGTGGAGAAAGTTTCAGCTCCTCCCTCATCAGGTCACTGAAAAAGAAAAAAAACAGAATAAGGATTTAGGTGAAAACCTCCATGAGGCACTTGAGTCCCATATTTTGGTTGAAAACCTCCATGAGGCGGCCCAAGGATGAGAAAAATGGAAATAAAAAGAAGATCCTTGGGTGAAAACCTTCCTTAAGGCGCCCAGGGCAAATATCTATGGTGAAAACCTCTTTGAGGTAGTCTAGGTGTTTCTTTTAAAAAACAATATATAATAAGAGAAAAAGAAAAAAACATAATTGTTATTTGCAGGAGGACGATAAAGAAAATCAGGGAGCAAAGAGAAGATCCAAAGGGGTCCCTGCCTCACATATGTTCATCTCCTCCACTCCTTACAATGCATCCCTCCATAAATTCCATTGTTTTTCACTTCATTGTTCCAATTCAGGTGAAAATTGTGTTTTCTATAGGGACCTCTCACCTCATCCATTACCATCATCCTTGCCTTCACACACACTCTTACTCCCTTTGTCCATGCAACAACATTAAATCTGCAGTCACAAACACCATCAGTAGAAAATAGAGGAGGAAGAAGAATGTCCATTCAACAGCATCAGATCTACAACCACAAACACCATTAGCGTATAGCAGAAGAGGAAGAAAGATGACCATCAGCAACACCTCTGATATTTGACAACTGTAGTGTGGCATTAAGGCCACATGTAAGTATCCTGCTCACTCACTCATATGCATCATTTGATCAAAAGTTGTAAAGGTTAAGAGGTAGTTGGTTTGTAAGTAAAAATGTGGCCAGTTTCCTCTAAAAAAAGAGGCTAGTGGATTACACACACAGGAAACTCTTTTCTCAAGAATTTGCTCATTTCCTCTTCATGCCTCACAAGCAAGATGCTCATCAAGTATATCTCATGTGTGGGTAGATACAATATTGTTTATGGCTACCATTTTAGAATTCTTAAAGAACTAAGATTTGGGGTAGAAACACCAATTCACCAAAGATTCAGCATATCCTATTTTTCGATGCAATCACTCATGGACTCCAGGAGCAAAGTAAAGAAAGGAATTCCCAACTGTTGGTTCACCATGGGTTGATCATAATCCTTGTTGAGGATGCCCTCTTAAAACCCATGATCCCTATAACATGGATAGTCTTCAATGATTTACCAATAGAGGATGACATTAGAACCTTCATCTATGGTGTTAGTCCTTTTATCAGTGAGGAGGAGGAAAAACAAGAGGAAGAAGATACAGAGCTAGATAGGGATGAGGTGGATAAGGAAGAAAATAATACAAAGGGACATGATTAAGAGGACACTAATAAAAAGAACATGATGCTAAAACAAAAGAGGAAGAAGGCATTGAAAAAAAGAAGAAAAACAGCAGCAGGAAACAAAAGAGCTAAGTGGCTTCAGGGACAGAGAAGCAACTGAACAATCAAATCCCATGGCCCTAATCCACACCAATAATCTAATTTCAAATGATCCTCAGCTAGCATTTAGATATCTTGCTGCCCAAGAGAAAGAAATTTCACATTTTGAGGACATGTTTAGGCTGCTAAGAAATGATAATATGTATGCCTGCATAAGGAGATGGAAAACACTGCCACATAGCTTGAAGATCAGAGAATATCAGTGGGAAGAAGTAGAAAGGAAAGCGAGTTTCTATGAAAAAGAAAAAGAGACCACAACGGAAGCATAGGATGTCAGAGAGGCTACCAGAGCCTTAAGTTGCTCAGAGGATAAGCAATAATCTTAGTAGGGGGTGATCATGAGCCTCATCATTGAGTAATTATATGGGCCTTAATTGGCCTTAATTCACCTCCTAGCAAAGTCAAACCAACTATTCTCACAACTTATTGCATACTTTTGATTATATTTTGCTTATGAGATGAGTTAGAGTTGGATATTTTGCTTTGTGGTCTAATGTGCATGTGATGCAGGAATAAAGGATAAAAGAAAGGTAAATGCAGGGATAAAAGATAAAAGCAAGGAACTATGGTAAAGACCTTGGTAAAAACCTGAATGGAACAAGGGAGAGGAATTACAGGAGGTAAATCCTCCTCATTTACTGCCCCTCCATTCGAGTATCCCTCCATCAGCTGAAAGTACAAACAACCAAATTAGGTGTACTAGAAGGGAGCTGAGCAAGTGAAGGTGCAAACAACCAAATCAGGGGTACTAGAAGGCAGCCAAGCAAGTGAAGGTATGAGTTCATCTTGAGTTGGGAGCCAAGCCTCCCTACTAGAAGGCAGTTGAGCTAGTGGAAGGGAAAGGACGAGTTTACCATTTGAATTGGGAGTTGTGCCTCCCTAATTTTTTGAAGGACGTCATTGGAGACTTCAGATGTATAAGTAGAGAGGCTTAGGACCTTAATTTTTTTAGTTAGTTAGTTACGAATAGTCACCAAGATTTGGCAAGAATTCTACTTTGTTCTCAAGCTACAAGTCTTGTAACAGTTTTTGATTTATAATGAAGATGATTTTTGTTTTGAGCCAGCACTGAGTTAACTCAAAGGGTTGAAGTTGTTGGGTTAGGGCCCGACCCTAGCAGCCAAGGCTCCTTTTTATTGTATTGTTAAGTAGCATAGCTTTCTGTTCATTTGTTGAAGTAGTTCATTTCCATTACAGTAGTAGCATAGATGCATGGTTTGATTTTTCATTTTCTTCAGTAAGTTCATTCCGATTACTGCATGATAACATAGATTTCTAGTTTGGTTCATTTACTTAAGTAGTTTCCTACTTTTCTGTTTATTTGTTTAAGTAGCTGATTTCGATTATAACATGGTAGAATAGATTAGTTGTGTTTTAGTCTATTTCATTTATGCTTTTGTTCAATTAGCATGGTAGCAAAGGAAAGATCCACAAGGTTGCCCACAGGTGTCTCGGCCTCACCTCTTTCCTCTAGGACCATCACGTGAGGAAGAAACCTTGCAAAAACCCTAAAAACACAGGGTTTTGGTTTTCACAGGGAGTTTGTTGTTTAACACAGTCACTGAGCTCATTTCATATCACTTTGTTCCTTTAATGGTCATCTGATCCTTCACTCTCTTCCCGTCATTTGATCTCCCTCACATCCTTTTCATTCTCCTTCAGCATGAAAAGCTGAGTGGAAGTTGTTAATCCACGTTCAAATGGTTTTTAACTATAGATCGCCTCACATAGAAAAACTGACCAATCACCGCCTGAATTCACTTTTAGCGGTTGACTTTGTGCACTTTAAATCCCAACCGTCATTCTGCCTTGACAAATCTAACGACTATCGTGCACTCGCTCACCAACCAGCTCGGTGAAACGTTCATCGTTGATTTGCCTCGCCAAATCCGATGACCATCATGCAATATCATGTGGATTTCTGTTCGATTGTTGTCCACTCGAGGGCACGCGAAATGGGTGGTTTTCCCATGCTACGTGTTGGCTGGGGAGGCTAATCGTGTAAATTTTTAGGAAACCACTTATAGCTTTGAGGGCGCATTATATACTGCTTACCACTCTCTAAACCTGCTCCCTCATTTCTGCACGTTCCTTTAAGTGCTCCAATCTCCACTGTCGATCTGTCTCCTGGTTTGACGACCATCACATCACCTGATACCATTTCCGCACGTTTCTTTTGCCCATGATCTAATCTCCACCGTCCATCTGCTGATTAATCATGTATGTCCATCTCTTGACTCCACCCGCGTGATATAATCTCAGCCATCCATCTCTGGTTGTTCCCGTTCATTCATCTATTCACTCAACCACCCGTGATTTAATCTCCACCACTCATCCTGTAGTTAACCATGTTCGCCCATCTACCTACGTACCCTCTTGCGATCCGATCTCAGCCGTTCATTTTCCTTTCACCCGCCTGATGCAACAAGTCTCAGGCATTGTTGCTCCCTCATGTCCTCTTTTCACCAATTTGACCTCTGACTGCTTCTTTCGCTTAGACACAGACTTAGCTTAGTTTCCATTGTTTACCCCTTAGTCTAGTTTTGATGCTTCTGCTTCTGCAACTTAGATAATTAACATTAGATTAGTGACCGATCTATTAATTCTGCTTAGCATAGTTGCTTAATTGGTTATCTAGGGTCTGGTGTGAGTTTAGCATTACATGATTGCTTTCTTCATTTGTTCAGTAGAATAACTCTCCCCTAGAATAGTTTTGTTCTCCTTCCATCAAAATCAAGCTTCTTTTGACCCTATAGAAGTTTGGCTTGTAACCCCTGGGGTCTCTTGCTAGATGATTAGTGACAACAGGCAGTACCTTCACTTCTACTTATGTATATAGCATTGTCACCTCCAAGTTTGTACGAACCCTGGGTTGATAAGTAAAGCTGGTAGCCTTGGGAGTTGCAGCATTCTTATTGCAATACCTAGGCTCATCAAATATCACAATCTTCGAAAGATAATCCAAAAAATTCAAAAGAAACTATAGTCATTGATAGCCCCCATTCCAAGTACAGAGCAGAATATGCTCCTTAGTACAACATTTATCAAATCTACAACCCATACAGAGATTGTATACAAGACTACAAAGACTGTCTTCAAACACATTATAGTATTGAATACATAACATGGAACAAGAATAACCAAGAATAAAAAATTCCACAATAGCCTCTACAAAATATACACAACAAATGTTTGCTCCATAAAGCCACTAGGATGTATACACACACGTTTAAGAGCCATGAAGGGCTCGAGGGATAACAAATGGAGATAGTAAATAACATAAACTTTAATAGTGAAAGCTCTATAAAAGTCATCCATCATAGATATATCATGAAATAATGTGATCCTAAATATATCTTGTAACTTATGAATTACTCGCCAACAACAGGAAAATTCATCCATAATCCATAATTCACAACACAAGAGAGCTAGAGCCAAGATAAAACTATGTTGTAAAGTGCATATGAGATGCAACCTAGAAAAAGATACATGCAGTGAGGCTTAAGATAGTCCACAAGACCAAGAGCAGGCACAACTCTCCATGGATAAACATTGAAACCATATCAAACAAGAAACTAATGAAGACTCTCCACCTGCAAATCAAAAATAGAGTACCATAACAAGAATCCCCTGAGAGTGCATAGAAAGCACAAGATATCAACTTCACCACTAAGGAATCCATAAGAAAAGTAACAAGGGACTAAAAAATGTGCAAAATCGCATCAAATAGATAATGAGCATAATTGTAGCACATTTCTCTTCAAAACCAAAACAATAAGATTATTTCCATAGAAAAACCATAGCTGAAGCATGTATAACCAAAAAATTTAAAGAAAAAATCCATGAATCCCACCATCTATAATCCTGATAAGAGGATATTATAGTAGGAGTTTTCCCATGATCAACTGGAGGATCAGTGAGGTCGCCAAAGGTAGATTCACTCACTAGCAAGCCTACTACATGAGCCAAGCAAGAGTCCACATTGTCCAAAAAATACTTGAAATTATGACGCATCCATTTGATATCTTCCAAATAGGAGAATATATTATAGGTATCCATTTGTTTGTCTTCAAATAGAAAGCATAGCAAAGTGGTCGTTTTCTAGTATAATGCCGATGAATTCATAAAATGAAACCTTTTTTTCTTAAACCTGCTAGGATTTGGAACCCATTTCATACCCTCACCCATCAATTCAAAATCTAAATGATAAGGCATATCCTCCGCCTCTTTACTCTCCAATAGTGAAATTTCACTCCTAACCTCCAAAGGAACAACATCAAAGAAGGTAGCGACGAATTCATAGGAAAAAGATTGGCTTATTTTAATTTTTACATTTCCTCCTCCACCTCTACTACTAGCCATTGTCTACCTAGGATCCATGAGTACCGCAACCAAGGAATACTAGAAACATAAACGAAAATAACCTATGACTTCAAAGCAAGAAAATGGACGAGTTACAACACCCTAAGCCCTCAACTTGAGAATTAACAAATAATCCCCCAAGCATCATAAAATAGGACCAAATTTGAGCAATTTTTCAATCTCCCTACAACTCAAAAACATGACGTAACCCTGAAACAAATAGTGGAATTATTTAAAGCATGGAATTAAGTAAAAGGAACGAGTACAATACCCATAAACCTTAACGCAACCAATTAACACCAGAATAAGAATAACTTGACCATATTGAAATAGAACAAACAACTGAAAAACTAGAACATAAGACCCAAGCCTTAAATATTTTTAAGAGCGAACACCATGAGGAAAAGTACAGGTTTCCCAAAGAACTAAAATCACCTTTAAAGACTCAAATAGATGGAGAAATGGAAAATCGATCTTTGAGAAACTAGGCAAGTGAAATAAAAACACAGACACGCCAAAACCATAACACCAATATAGAAAAGGAGAAACTATGATCTAGATGAAATTTAATAGTCTAACTTGAACAAATATACATGACCTACTACACACTAGTTGAAAATGTAAGCTACTATGCCCCTCTTGAAAGAAACAACTAAAATAAAGGGAATGAACTTAAAACATATAAGAGGATGAGGAAAAAACTTGGCCTCCTTTCAGACATACCTCGTACTTGTGCAATAAAATCATATTACAAATGACTTTAAAGCATCAGACACACTTATTCACCTTCTTACGTTCGTCAATGAACCCCTGTCACTCCATTATGAGAGACACTTGGAAGGGTGACACACCATCCAAAGCCAGAACTACACCCCCATCGAGGAGGGATTGTGGTTAGTTTTGATACTTAAGAAAAAAATTAAAAATGTGAAATTTGTTATAGAATTCATAAAGGAAGATGAATATAGGATTCAATATTCATTTTTCATAATTAAATTATTTAATTTTTTGATAATAAAATGTATCAATTTTAAAAGTAATTTTTTAATTCCATAAAAAAAATTTATTGGGTGAAATTTTCTTATTAAATTATTTACATTGGAATAATATTTATAATGAATGTGTTTTGTGTTGTGTTGTGATAGAAGGAATTGTATTTGTGTGTGTGTATGTGTGTGTGTTGTAACAGAAGGAATTTTATTTATTTGTGTCTATGTGTGTGTTGTAACAGAAGGAATTTTATTTATTTGTGTCTATGTGTGTGTTATAACAAAATGTCTTTTATTTCTGTGTGTGTGTGTGTGGGTGGTTAAAGTGCATGAGGTGGAAAAGTGGTATTATTATATTTGCATTTTATTAAAATTTAATTTTTTTTCTAAATATTTCATGTAAAATTAGTAAAAAGTCAAATGGCATACATTGGAGTGTCGAATCATTGTTAATTCACAACGACGTCATATATAATTTCTTATGTGAATCACAAACCCCCTATGGTTGATGTTTTGTAGGAAATTTGGGTAGGGGTTGGGATTTGTGCTAAACCACTTACATTTGATCAAAAAATGGGATTGATTGTGGGGGCTCCTCTCCCCAAATTCAAAACCTATGAGTGCGAGGAAGGGAAGGGGGTATGCATTACCAATGCCAGTGATAAGGGTGGTTTTTCATGACAATGGGGGCACACATCCAAAGACTGATGGGTGTTGTTAGAAATCTTTGTTATGTAGACCCAAGGTTCAATTGCTGGTTGCAAACAAAATTCTTTGTCATAGTCTAGTCCAATGTTTCCATTTTCATTCCTCCGCAAAGGAGAAAAGTATCAATTGAGGTGTGCTGAGACTTCTTAAATGTTATAGGGGGTTTATGTAGTGTTAGAATTCATATTATTTTCATACATCATTCATATTTCAATTGACTACAAAAGAAATCCAAACAGTCTCACACATACTACACAAGTATACAAAAAATTACTTTTGCAACCATCATTATTTTTTTAAAAAGGAATATACATGACATAATGACATTCATTCACAATGCACATAGATATAGCCCTGCAAAAACCTCATTATACTAGATTAAAATATGAATCATTACAATAAAAATATGGAAAACTATGTAAGATATACTCAAGCTTATATCAATAGAACATATCAAGTCTAGATTACATTCTCAATACATGCACAAAGATTCAAATCTCATTTTGACAAGTCATTGACATATGCTTCTCTTTATTCTCTGCGTTTAGCTTGATCTGTATGACTTTTATAGATTTTATTCTCTGTCTTGATCTCACTCGCTTGATTTGGTCCAACTTGATCCCTTTGACAAAATCTAGCCACTTGGTCCATTTCCACTTTGATCCCTTCAAAACTGACACTTAGATCCTTCTTCTGTAGCTTTGACAAATCGCAAGATAACCAATTTCTCTCCTCTACTTATCACTTTCTCCTTTCTATTCTCGACTTATGATTTGTTTTTACATTTACTTTTCATGCTTCTGTTGATCATTTCTGTGACTTGTTTCTAGCCAACAATTAATTAAAATTGTCCAAAAATGAAGGACCCAGCAAACCCTAACCACAATATATTGACTCACCCTCGAGTCATCTTCTATCTGTACACTCGACTCTTCTTGTGGTTCCGCAACTGTTGTTGATGTTTTTTCTCCCTATTCTTCTGCTTCGCCTTCAAATGAAGGAACCAACCCTGGTACTATATGCAAAGTCTCAGCCTTGAAAAAATGGTAATCATCCATTATAGGTTTCCAGGCAACAGTTAAAGTAGTAACCCGTTCCTTGATTTGAGTAGTAGTCTCAACAATTGTATGTTTAGGTCACAAGGAGAGAAAGATATTCCATTATGTGTCTACATCATGATTCAATTTACAAATCTTCATGAATTTATCTTTTTCAACAAGAGGAAGGTCGCAAACAATAGCCTTGACACTATGCTATTCTTACTTTAGTACATGAACTTGTCTCTCAATAGCTTCATCTTGAGTAAAGAAATGTTATTGTTGCATCAAGTCATTAGTCACAATTGCTTCCTCTATGAGGCATTTATTCTATTCATGTAATGGGTAAATAGGTATATTACTCTTAGCAAGTAAACTAGGTCAATCCTTAACTTGGTTGGATATTTCGTGTGAATCCCTAGAGATCCACTGCAAATTACTACATAGAGCAGATTCATGTTCAAACTCTTCCTTGATATGTTGGTGAAATTATTCCATAGGATCAAGGATAAAATTTTGCAAATAAACAATAGTAGTGCACAAATATCTATTTGTAATAATTAACTCAATACAGTAGGTTTCAAGGAACTCGATGAATTGTGTTGGCTCACATAAAGAGAGATATTATGGTGCATTGGGAACAAATTCTGCAATAGTTTGCCACATATGTTGGAGCTTAGAACTAATTTCTTTAACTTCATTTTCTAGTTGCTCATTTTCTCCTAGAAATTGATCTTGTTCCTTAGTGACACTGAGGAGTTTTTGATGTTGTTGTGCATGGACAATGATAAAATCATTAAATCTTGATTCAGTGAGAACTAATATATCTTCTATTTGAATCGATGAAGCATTGATAAACTGAAAAAATTATTGTGAAGACTAGTTATGAAGATCAGTGGTAGAAAATTTGTCGGCTGAAGGAAACTTAACCTACAAGGGTTGTCCACTTGCAAAACAATTCTCAAATTTCCCTTGAAATGAGGTTGAGGGTTCTTGAGTTTTCTCTTGTTGTAGGTCTTCTTGAATTTTAGCAATGACATGTAAAGGCAGAAGTGGAACTATATCAAGGTATTATGTAAACAAGTGCAATTATTCCCTACAATAATTTGTATCCTAAATGAACAAAGAAATTTGGGTTGTAGAAACAACAATAGTGGGCTCTAGCTATGATGCAGATAAACACTGCACAGGTGATATGGGAGTTTCTTCTGTAGTATTTTTGAATTGTTTGGTATCCTTGGGGTTTGACTCTACCCCCATATGGTGTCTCCAAAGTTAGAATTCTCAAAAGGACGGTGTGAAATGGTTGTAGATGGTGAGGCGGTATGAGGTGAAAATACATGATTGTGCATTGGAGACTTAACAAGTGAAGAATGAATATGTTCTTCAATGATATTAGTGTATTCGATAGGATCTTTAGGTACATCACTAGTAAGATCTACAACAATTGAATAAATAACAACTAGATTAGCAAGTTTAGAGGTGACAAAGGCTTGAGAAAAAGCGAAAGTATCAAAAGAAGTAGCAGGGTCAATATCCACAATGGTAGGTAGTGCAGATGAGATAGGTCTTATTGAGAAAAACAAAATTTTTAATGGTTTTAAGGACTTACTGACATATGGAATTGCATCAAGGATGGAAGAAGTTGCAGCAGGTAGATTCACCAACAATTAACAATGGAGATAGTTGCATGAGGAGAGGAAGAACATGCATGGATACACTTCATGAAAGGCTAGAAATCAACTTTAGAGGTGGAAGAGTGCTTCTTTGAGGATGAAGTAGCATCAAAGAGTGGATCACACGGTTGCATTGCGTTAAGAGAGTAGACAATGCCATCTATTGTTTGCATGCACTGGACTCTCGACCATGATAGTACTTCATTCTAGAATACTTCCTCTGACATGTAATAAGGAAATTCCTTCATCTTGAATGTATCCTTTTTGACATATTTGGGTTAGATGTAAGTATGATTGTGGGTAATACCAACCCACATCTAATAAGCGTACTTGCTCAAAATTGATAGAGGCACCTTTATCTTCAACTGAATAACATCAAGCATTTTGGTATACCATTTCTCAAATGGATTCTCATTGAAAGCTTTATTAGCAGCATAAATTGGAGTGCATCATGAAGCATAAGCAAGAGCTAGGGCTTCTCCTTCTGGTACTTCAATCGTGTCTCAACTTTTTGGCACACACATTTCATCAGTGCGATGGAAACCACTAAATATCCATAAAATAAAACATGTTGTCATTTTGTATACATCTTCGCAGTCATAAAATGGTTCATTTAAGAGGTAGCTACACTAGTTCAATGGCTCACCTTTCACAAAGGCTTCTATGACATAAATTGCATCTAATGTACATCCTCCTTTTGTGTAGTTCCACATGAGTTTTTTGGTGATAATATAGCATGCAAATTTTATCCTTTCATTATTGATCATATCAATGACAAGTCCACACCCGTTGTGTTGAGTGTTGTATTTATCATATAAATTTTCATCATCTTTCTTCTTGCCTCACTTCAAGGTGCTTTGGAATGTAGTTGAGACATCTTGATCATGCATAGATAATCTAGTGAGCTTGTGAATTCCATTTGCATGAATAAGGTATTCCTTATCGAGCGATAACGAGCATTATGTAATTTATTGATGGGGAGTTTTGTACATCACATGGCTTCAGCTATGGTGCCAAAGACATGTAAATCCATAAATTTAATAATTTTATATCTTTGCAAAGCATGAAACTCAGGCTTGAGCCTCAGAACAACACCATCGAATGGGGTTGGAATAGAATACATGTAGACTTTGGAACTTAAAGTTGGAAACATAGCGGGGTGAGAAAAATCATTGTCTACTAGGGTAACCTTTTCATATTTTCCCAAGATATCTCCTATAGCCATAATACGATCATGTAAGAAAGAAAAATGAACTATTGGTTTGGTAGAGTGACCCATTATGGATGTTTGGTGGCTGTAGACTAACTTGACAGGGGGATGGCAAAAAAGTTGAGACACAAGGGAGTAAGACATAAAAGCCAGGGCGGAAAAATCCAAGGGATATACAAACACAATTGAGAAATAAGGCTTTGACGCATGATACTTGTAGAAAAATCAGTAACATATCTATGGAGTGAATCGATTGTTGGGGAGTAAATGCGACAACTTAGAAAAATTGGACTTGATTCGGATATTGATGACAATTAAGATAAAGATCCCCATGACATGAAACATATGACCCAAAAAGGAAATTCCATGATGGCAACCATAATTGAAAATTATGCCAAGACTTTAAAATGGAAATCAAATCACTAAAATTGAGAGGGAAAATGACTCAATAGTAGAAAATACCTGCATTAAATAGCTTAATAAATGACAAAAATGAAACTATATAGCTCCTTGACCAAAATGGGTTGTAGTTGGTTAGAAACAACACAAACAACTGACGTAACTAAATTGACTGAGTAACTAATGCTAATGAATCAATCCTAAACCTAAATTTCACCCTTTGATTGAGAGAAGATAAAATAAGAAGAATTTAATGACCATAGTAGGGCTTCAGGTGTGCGCCATTCCCCCAACCAGGAAAAAGAGATCCATCAAGTTGTGCAAGCTTAAAAACTCCAAACTCTCTTATTTATGCAACAAGGAAAGGACCCAACCAATGCATTTGCATCTTTCTAGGATGCCTAAGGTACTTACTATCATATAATAGTACTTGTTCTCTCATATGAAAAGACTTCCTTTTGATATTTCAATCATGCCAAGCTTTCTGACTTTCCTTCTCAAAACTTTGATGAAAATATGTAAGAAAATGATGCTCATCCAACTCCCACAACTCATACAACTGTTTTAGAATAGATCCATCATAAAAAATTTTGGTGGATTTCACTATATGTATATGTGTGTGTGTGTGTGTGTGTGAGTATATATATATTTTATATATATATATAGTATGATGTATTTATATATATTATATATATATATTTATATTATGTATGTATGTTGATGTATGTGTTGTTGTATTATGTATGTTTGTATATATAATATATTGTACGTAGTGTTGTATGTAATATGTATATATATATGTATGTTATATTATTAATATTTATAATTATATAATATATATATATATATTATATATTATATATTATATATATATATGTACGTATGCATGTATGTTAAATATGTACACACACAAAACAACACACAACACACACACACACACACACAACACATATATATATATATTCAAAACAATAAATTCAATAGGTACCACTACTTCTCTTCCATATACAAACTAAAATGGAGTATACTTATGCATGTGCTTGATAGTAGTGCGATAAGCCAATAGTGTAGCATGAACTCTCTTGTCCCAGTCATCACTTTTAGCTGAGCATACTTTAGTGAGTCCCTTCTCCAAAATATTGTTAAAATATTTAATAGTCCCATTCATTTGCAGATGATATGGGCTAATTTTATGATGCTGAATCATGAACTCCCAAAACAATGCAGCAATAGTTTCACTGATGAAGTGTGACCCTTGATCACTTGTAAGAATCTTTGGACAACCAAAACTTGTAATAATATTCTCAAATATGAACCTCATAGTAGTACTAGCAATGTAATCTTTAATGGGAGTTGCCTCATCCCAATGCATCAAGTAGTCATTTGCATTTATAATGTAAGGAGCATGCGAGTGGTGCACATGGGGATTTATTGGACCAACAAAATTAGTGGCGCATTTTCCAAAGGCTTCAAGAGATCTGAATGGAGTTAATGGTAGTTCATATCAGTGGGAAGGTTTCCCAACCCTGTGGCATACATCGTAGTTCCTAACATACTCCTTGGCATATTTAAAAAGATTCGACCACCAAATCCTTTCTTGGATCACCTTCATTGCAGTTGCTTTCCCTCCAACATGATCTCCTGCAACACCACAATGACGTTCCCATAAAAAACATCTCACTCATGATCAAGAATAAGTTTGTGCAAGATATGATCAAGTCCCATCTTGTACAATTGGCCTTTAATTAACTAGTAATATGCAATACATACTACCTAATGCTTCTTTTGTGTTGTAGTATAGCCCTATGGGAATTTACTAGTCAGTAAAAATAGTGCAATATGTTCAAGATAATCCGACACATCTTAAATTATAAATAGATCAACATCAGTCAATTTATAATTAAGTGAACCTTCTGCATCCCCATATTCCAATTGAGAAAGGTGATATAGTCCCACATTAGTACAACTTGGATTGACAACAACTTCGAGTGAAAAATATTGGAACAAAAGAATCCATCTATAAATTCTTCCTTCAAGAAGAGATTTTTTAACAAGATGCTTCAATTCATACTGATGCATAAAAAACTTAAAAGGACATCCAAGTAGATAATGCCTGAACTTTTGAAGTGAATATACCATGCAAAGAGCCTTCCCACACAATTGTTTAATAATTGATTTCAACACTAGAAAGTTTTATATTAACAAAAGAAATTAGGTGATCAATATTACCTTCACTAGGTTGCACCAAGATAACACCTAGAAGAATAATAGATGCATCAATCTGTACATAAAATTCTTTGTTCCAATCTGGATAAACTAATATTGGAGCACTTGTAATTTTTTCTTTCAAAGAGTTTAAAGCAACATCACATTCCTCAATCCACACAAAATGCTAAACCTTCTATAGTAGCATCTCTAATGGCATAGTAATTAAAGAATAATTGTGGATAAATCTTTTGTAATACCTTGTATGTCCCAATGTAGATTGTAGTTGTTTGAAACTTGTCAATGGAAACATATTTAGGATGACTGCAACTTTAGTAGGGTCTATGCACACACCATCTTTGTATACAATATGACCCAATAGAGTACCATAAGTCACAAAAAATGCATTTCTTCAAATTCAATGAAATCTATAACTATCTACACCTATCGAACATGACCCACAAAAAACTAGAGTGCTTCTTCAAGGGGCTATAGACTGTGCAATCATCCATGTAGACTTCAATAAACTTATGAATATACTCCCTAAAAGTAGCAACAACAATACTAGAGAAAATAACTAGATAATTCTTAAGAAAAAATGACATAACATACTAAGCATAGGAACCCCATTCAGTGGTAAAAGTGGTTTTCTCTTTATCCTCCTCAGTAATGTGAATTTGGTGATATCTTGAAAACCCATATGTAAAAGAGTATGCTTCCTAACCTGAAACATTTTCTAACACTTCATTGTTGAAAGGAGTTGGGAATGGATCATGAACATAATAATTATTAAGACTTTTGTAGTCTACACAGACTCTAATATCATAATAATCTTTCTTATTGTGAATGACAATAGGATTGATCCATCCAACTTCATCTACTAGAAATATGAGACCAACAACTAACATCTTATCGATTTCCTTATTCACCTTCTTTTTTAACCTTAGATTCAATCGATAAGGTCGATGTTTGATTGGTTTGGCATTAGGTTCCAATACAATTTTCATTTCTCCCAGACCCCCTTTTATCCCTTTGAGTCTAATGTTGACGCAAGGAAAATATATTCAAACTCCTTTAGTAAGTCAAAGATTTCTTTTGTGGTGTTCTCATCCCAATAGTCACCAATAGAGGGTAACTTGGGATTTTCTTTAGTTCTGATATTGTGCTTCCCCAAATTTAAGGGTTTTGCTGAGCATATTTAACAAGATAATATTTAATACTTATTTCACCTTTAGATTCCTTAAATGTTAGATGCATTAAATCGTCCAAATTATCTTCTTTAGGATCCTTATTATTTTTCTGCAAGCGACAAATTCATGGAATCTAGATTCATATAAAAGTCCACAATCTTCATAATTGTTAACTTCAACAACAACTTTTCTTGTGGGGAACAATACTCTCTTAATTTCTTTTAAAGCCTTAACTATGTCCACATCCTCATCTGAGAAGGATAAATAACTACAAAACTAAGTTATCAACACCTCCCAATTAGATTTCTTCCTTTTCATTTCTTCTTTTAGGTACCAGGATTGTGGAAATGTCCCCAATGTGTGAATGAACTGATGCACCATAATTCAACAGGAATTCCAAGTTTTGTCCAAACGACCATACATGATCCGGATTTAAACAGGAACGCAACAAATTACAGAGATAACCATATACACAAATATGCAGCGGAAATAATACTTCATTTCATTAATGGAAAATACTGAAATATGCTTATATCAGAAATGGAAATAAACTAGCTAGGGCGATGGTAGCTTATCCCTGAGAAGAGATGTGTTGGCTACATGCCTCTGAACTGACTTACAATGAGGCTCGAAGGCCTATTTATTGTTGAGAAACAATGAAAAACCATTCACATTCCAAAACCTAACCCTAGGA
>APFE031691117.1:0-20615 GCA_000404065.3 Pinus taeda
ATACGTGCCGAGGTTTGATGGTGAATGTAAGAATGTCAACGCTGAGCAACATGTGCAGAATTTTGAGTCTTTTCTAGATATTTTTGAAGTTGACGCAGAAGATGTCAGTATAAGGCTTTTTGCTCTTTCTTTGCAAGGCAAAGTGAAGAGTTGGTTCATAACCCGCCCTGATGCGAGCATCTCAGATTTCTGACAGTTCGTCAAAGTTTTTCTCAACAGGTGGATGATCGGGCAGAACCTTTTCCTTATTATAGAACAATATAATCAGCTGAAAAGAATGCCAGGGGAGACAGTACAACAATTTTTTGCTAGATTTAACCAAGTTTATTATTCAATGCCAGTTGATATAAGACCTTCTCCTACATCTTCTCTCTTGCACTACCCGAGTGCCTTTGATCCGGAAATGGAGTTTCAGCTCAGAGAAAAGGATATTGCAACACTTCACAAGATGCAGAACAAGGCAGTGAATGTAGAGGCTCATTTGCTAATCTTGAGGGCAAGGTTGAAGGAAGAAGAAAAGAAGAATATTTCAGAGCAGCTGACACTTTCAGAGGAAAATATTGATCTTTTCGTAAATGAAGTAGAAAAGATGGTGCGGAAAATGACTGCAAAAAATGAAAGTGACATTCAAGAACAAGCGGCTGACCCAAAACATTTTGTTTCTGATCCCAGTTGTCATAGTGATTGTTTTATAGATCATTGTGAAGAAGAGAGAATTGTTGAGATGATGTGTATGTTTGATGATGAATTGCCTCAGTTTGATCAGTGTGATGATGATTATGTTCTCCAAAAAGAAGCTAATCTTGCAGACGAATCCGCAGCTAGTTTGTGCGAGGAAGAAGTTCACTTTCAACAGCTCGAAAACAGTGATCAACCGATGCATATCAGCTATGACAATGATGAGGAAAGTGCATCAAAGTTTGAAGTAAGTGAAGGATCTTTGCCATTTTTTTTTTATTCGTTTCAGTTCATCAGAGATAACTACCATGCGATCAGAAATCAAGTGTCAACAAGTCTTGATTTGAATCATCTTGAGAGCAATGAAAAGTTTGTTCAAGACTTCTCATATTCAGATTTGCAACCCCCGAAAGCCATTGATTGTCAAGTTGCAGTTGAAGACTTGGAAGTGGACACACATGATTTAATGATTCAAGGTGACTCCGTACCATTATGTTTTCAATCATTTCAGTTTTTGAAGGGTAGATTGCATACTAAATCTTCAAATGAACAACCTATAACAAATCAGCAATCTCTCAGTGTTAATGTTGAGGATGAGACAGATAACAAAATTCTTGAGCAACCTGTAGCATCAAATTTGCAGCCACCAAATGAAATTGAAGGGCGAATTACAGATGAAGTTGTGGAAGACGAAATACATGATTTGATGATGCAGGAATATTCTATACCCTTTTGTTTTGAAGCATTTCAGTTTACAAGGCAAAATCTTTGTAAAATCTCTCAAGAAAAAGATGAACAGCTAGAAGGATGTCATACATTTTCAATGGATACATTACAGCAGTCTTTTCAAGTTTTTCATGATCCAATAGCTGATGTTTTGGATGAGGTTTGCAGTCAAAGTCTTTCTCCATTGACTATAGGTGAGCTTGAAACGTGTATTGATACAAACTTGATCCGGCAGCCGGTTTCTTTGTCATTTTCAGCAGAGGTCTCATCACAAGGCTCAGATCAAAGTTTGCATTCATGGTATGAGGAGAAGAGAAGTAATTCATTGGATGAGCTAAGTCCCAGTGTGCTTGAACTTCAAGATCCTTATGCAGTGTTTTTGGAGGTGGAGAGAGAATTCATATCATTTTACGGATCTGTTTCCAAGTTGTCATGGGAGTTGCCTTTCAGTAGTTCTCTCTTGTTGTTCATAAGTGAGCACTTGCGGAGAATTCGAACAGAAGATGGAATACTTACTTGGTTGCACTGGTTGTTTCATTTCACTTGATCAGGTGATGAATGAAACTGTTAGATTAGGTTGTGATGAATAAGCTCCACTTTGAGCATCATTTTCAGTTGGTCGATTGTGTTTAAGTATCGAGTCAGTGTTTAGTTGAGTCATGAGTCCTTTGAGAGTCAATTTGTGTTGTCAAGTCATCATTTTTCAGTCATGCATTTCAGCTTGAGTTTTTGACTCCATCGCCCAATGGTTGAAAAGCACTGGTCTGCTCTCCCAGAGGTCTGAGGTTCTTGGCACCTCCAAAGAGCTACCAACCCCATTGGAGCCAATGTTAGTGTCAGTCTTTCCAGCCTTCCTCCAGTGATCAAATATGCTCTTACAAAGTGATTTTGAAGTGTCAAGGTCAAAATTTTGTCATTTTAGTGAGTCTTCAAGCAAAATTTGGTCACTAGGCATTAGGTCTAGGGTTTGCTCTCACTCTTTTCAAAGTTGCCCAAATGCCAATCTATGTCACTATTCAGCTGAGTCTATCATCATTCATAGGGTTTTCATCACCATGTCAGGTCCCATTGGGTCATTTTACATCTTGTTCATGCTTCAGTTGCGCCTAGGTAAGGTCATTTCCTTCTCCTAGGGTTTTGGAGGCAATTTCTCTTGGACGGTCAAATCATCGGCAAAATCTCTTTCCTGATGTTCATACACCTTCACCTATCCTTAAAGTACCTTACCAAATGCTTCCCATCACCGAGATTCCCCAAATTCCTCATTTTCGCACAAACCCTAGTTTCTAACTACAACCTGGCAATTTTCTAGGTTTGGCCAGTGTTTTGCCCTTTTGGACCCCTTCCCCTCACTCAATCTCTGAGATTCCACTTTCCCCTGCTTCCTAACATCCCTTCCTACTTCCAAAAATTTCCCCAAGAATTTAGAAGCCCCTTATCCCCTTCATTTCGCTTCATTTCGGCAAAATTCCTTGTTTCACACATCGGGATAAGTTTCACTCAAAAGATGTTTTAGAGAAATCAAAGATGAATTTTGGGAAACTGAGAGAGGTTTTTGTCCACAACATGCCAAAGAAGAAACACCTGCTTCACTTTTTGCACAGGTGTCATGGTTTGAGAGAAATGTCAAGAATGTTGTTGCCTCAGGAGAATCAAAGACACCTCTGAAGTGACTTTGGGAAAATCAAGTTTTCTCCTAGCTTGGTTGGCCAAATGATTTGCTTGATGGGTAAAATGATAACTAGACACAAAGATATTTCCAATGAGCTATCATGAGCTCAATTTGGGTTGAGTAAGGCATTAAAATATTTACTACAACAACACTCTTCCTTGAGGCAGCCTCATTTGGCACTTTTTGACCAGTCTTGGGAGATTTGATTTTTGACAGAGCAAATGAACTTCAAATTGAAACATTCTAGTTGGGTTGGAAAGTAAACTAAAATACCTTTCCAACGAGCTATCCTGCACCCAATTCTGACACTGGAAAGGCCTCCAAAAGCCTCCTGAAAAAGCGCGCGACCTCTTGGGTGGGCGCGACCTCTCCAGAGGGTTCCAGCAGTTAGAAAAATACAAGGGCGCGACCTCTTGGGTGTGCGCGACCTCTCAATCCTGCACGCGACCTTTCAGGAGCTCACCTACAGCAATTGATTATAAACTTCAAGAAGACCCTAAATCTCCTCAAGTTTGTCAGGTAGGCCTTCAATCATATAAATTATGGTTTGCTAAAGCTTGAAGAAGATCATGATCATATTTTCAAAGCCTTCATTTACAAGTAAAGACTCCATGTGCTTTTTCTTGAAAATGTCAAAGTTGCTAGTTGGACAAGGCACTAAAACGACGGAAAAGGCCCGATCCACTCCAAATTTTGGCCAAAGCCTCTTTGACTGAGCATGGTACTTGATTGGGGACCCCCAGCACAAATTTCAAAAAGTTTTGAGCATTTTTGGTCATTTATGAATTTTTTGGTCAAAAAACAGGTTTTCTTCACCAAGAGGTCGCGCACCGTGCGCGACCCTTTAGATTGGGAAGTCCATTTCAGGAAAAGTTTGCATTTTTGGATTTGTCATGCAAAAATACACTTACCCAGAAAAGATCAAGAAATTTCACCAAGTTTTGAGCCTCCAGAAGGTCAAAAAACAAGCAAAAAATGACTTTCTACCACCTTATTGACACACAGGAAGCAGTGTTGGGAGATTGCAATTTTTGAGGGGCAAATGGACACCAAATTCAGATATTCCACTTGGGTTGGAAAGTAGACATACAAGCCTTTCCAACAAGCCCACTCTTGCCTCATTTGGACACATGGAAGTGCCTCAAAAGCTGCTCCAAATGTGCGCGATCTCTTGGGAAATTTTCACAGAAATTGTGCCTACAACTCAGCAAAATGCAGTTTTGACTAGGTTTGACTTTTTGGAGTGAATTTTGATCCTCCTTGATGTAAATGATGTAATTTTATGATGTTTTGACACTTTTTATCTCTTCTAGAAGATTCATTCATGAGATAGGCAAAAATTAAATGAATGAATTTGTTTCCTAGCTTATAGAGGCAAGTTGTTTTGACTGCCTATATTTTAGTGATCAGTTTGGAATTGGTTGAAACAGCTCCTAGGATAGTGAGCTCGACCCCTAGAGGCAAGGAAAGATGTTAGCTTGCCTATATTATGTACTTTCTTAGTCATTTTCATGGTTGGACTTTTGAGGGAGAAAGCTTCTATTGTATTACTGATTGTATCACTGCATTTTGGCAAAGGAAGAAAGACCAGGGTTATGCAGTCCTTTTTGGGATTCTTGTGGTTACATGTATTGGTGGTGTGCTTCTCTTTGTACTTGTAAGTTTGTTATGTGAATCATCTTCTTACTTTTTCTTCTGCAAATTAGGCAAATGAAGTGTTAAGGTAGAATTCATGGTTGCTATGCTCTGCCTTTAAGTTTGCTTAATATCAATGTTTTCAGCTGTTTAAGGAGAATTCAAGGTGTTTGCTTGCTCTCCTTAGCTTCTCACCAGTCATTCTCATCCATCCACATCTATCAAAGGCATCAATACAGTCTCCTACCTTGCCCCAAAGAACCCCTTGCGAAAACTGTGTCCAATCCCCGCACCCAAAATTGCCTTTCCCCAATTTTCCACCAAAACCCTAAAAATCCCTAAATCAAACCTTTTTATCAGTTTACTAGCCTAAAATCAGTGTTTCCACATTGGTTATCTCTCCCATTGAATATATTTACCGAGATAGACCGGAGAGAGCCCTCTCCTGCCCCGTAGGGCTAGCTACAAGGCTAAGTGGTTTGATGTTGCCTTGAAGTTTACCTTTTTTAGCCTGAGGTGAAATTTCAAGCACTAACACAATGATTAATTAAAATTTTATGTTGTGATTATATTTTAAGGACTAGGAGTTCAGTTTTATATGTGACATAAGTTACATGGCTTAATGGTCAAGTGTTACTGTGATGTGTGAATATAAGTATCAAGTTATAGGTGCATTAAACGTTATATTATGAGATAAAGGCTTCAAGAGTTAAAATTTCAATATTGAGGGTTGTATATTTATATTAGCCTATAAAGAGTTTGGGGCTTGTGGGTTCAAGATTTATCAGGGTTTTATGGATTACGTGAGTTAGTGGCGTGGGGATTTATTAAGTTTTAGAGACCATATGTTACAAATGTAGTATATGGTTAAAGCATTCAAGGGGAAGTAGGGATTACAAATTACAAGAGGGAGTGGATATTAGACTTAAGGATTATCCCCCAAAATTTAGGTTGATCAATTAAGCCATAAACCAAAGGCGTATTTTCAATTAGGAGGAGACAAGATTAGGATAAGAGGGATAACAAAATTCTTGTTGTTAAATCTCATCATACACACTAGTCTTTAATTCCACTTCAATCTCGTGTTGGTGTTTCGCTATTATGAGAATGGATAAATTTAGGATTCAAGGCATCCATGTGATGATCATTGGTATGTTTTTTCTTCTAGTAGTTGCTCAATTTTTGCTTCTATGATCACATCTTGCTACCTACATAATTTCATCTCCTCGACATTTATACTATAATTTTGCCGAATTCTTTGTGTGAGTCATATTTGAGTCTTGGAACCTTCCCATACTATCAACACATGCATCTACTATAACCATGTAAAATTTTAGTGCATATAAGTACAAACTAAAAAAATTTCAACGTTGGCCCCATTCAAAACCCCCTTTGTGTAGGGTCAATTAATTAAAGCATAATTTCCACCTTGCGAGGCACATTTTTTGTTACTTGATCAATTTGATATCTATTAATTTGAATTTTTTTGCATTCTTCTTTCAACGCATGTTCTCCATGATACAAAATATGATCATTAGGACATGCATGGATAGCTTGTTACTTCATTCCAATATATTTCATAATGGCATGTAAATATCGATATGTGTGAGGTAAAACATTTGACGATGGTAACATAAATTTACTAAACAATCTACAACATAATTAAAAAATTAGTATTGCTTAAAATAAAGAAAATTAATCATACATATTGCATCCAAATTTTATAAATGATCAACTTACAATAAAAATAGAGGAAAAACAAAAAACAAAAAAAAATCATCAAGTACTAAATGTTAGAAAATATATTACACAGCTTAGGAGTTGTGTGACCCAAGTGTGTGACAAACCATTCATAATATTTAAGTTCACCATTAGAAATATCGCACAGAGAAGACTTGTTTTGGAGCCTTGATAAAGAGATTTGTTTCCATCTCAATTAGAGGTCTATCAAAAACACCATCTACTTGGTCATCGTCATCATTCATTCCATCATTATTAAATGTATCCTGGATCAATATATTTGTCCCCACTTCTTCAACTGTGTTATTAGCATCATCATCTTCTTCCATAGGATCATTAACTTGATATCCAATATTCTCTCCATGTTCCTGAGTAGGCGCTTGTATAACGACCACGACATCTTGATCCATGGCCAATTCCCTAAGGCGTTGTTTCTGAATAATTACAAACAATAAAGTAATATTGGTGTATATAATAAATCTTTAAATGATACAAAAATTTAAAAATATACTATATCAAAACAAAGACAACAAATCAATGATGAATCTTGTGGGATTTATTAATATGTTTATGACTATGTTGAAAAAATATATGAAAATTGTTAGTTTTCTTAACATTTAGAAAGAGATACACTATGAGATATATTCTCACAACTAGAAAAAACAACCAATTCTTATTTCACCTTCATCATTATGTCCTATTTTTTCTTTATTTCACTTGGAGACTGTGAGTTTGATTTCGATGGCAACTTTCCTTGCCAAATTAATTCAAGACAATGGTTTAATTTGTAAGGGGTTCAAAGCTAAGGGATTAAGGGTTAACACAATAGGAGTTAAGAGGTTATTAGAATCCAAGTGTTAGGGGTACTTATGAGTTGGTAGTTTAGATGGAGAAGTCAACTTAGGTGAGAGTGATAAACAAAAACAACAAATCAATGATGAAGGTTGTGCAATTTATCAAGATATTTATGGAATATGTTGAAAATTTTTAGGAAAAATGTTACTTGTATTGACATGTAGAAAGAGATACTTTGTGAGATATATAGTCACAATAATAATAAAAATAAGTTATTCTTATTTCGCCTTCATCATCATTCCATATTCTTCCTCGAGTTCACTTGGTGGTCATGCGGGCTTTTAAATCAATGGAAACTTTCCCTCTGATCCTTAGCCTTTATCCCACCCTTAATATCTAAACCATTAACTGGCCCTAACCCTTTAATCCGGCCTAAACCCTAACCCCTTAGACCCAATCCCCCTAATCCTTAACACCTTAACCGCATTCCCCCTAATTAATCCCTTAAACCCCTAAGCCCTAAGCCCTTAACCCTTAACACCTAAATCATTCAACCCTAAACCCTTAACCAATAACCAATTAACCTTTAAATTTCCCAAGACCTAAACCCCTAAAACTAACTTAAACCCTAACTTATTAACCACTAACCACTTAACCTATTAACTACTAAGTACCCTAACTTGTAATTTGAAGTTGAATTTTTTATAATTTGAATATTTTAGGATTTTTAAAGACATAATTTTATAATACATTTTAGGTAATTTTTTGGTTGATATTGTTTCAAATCTAATTATTAATAAAAAGTTATAAATTTTAGTTATACAAATAAAATTAAAAATAAATAAATTACACACATCAATATTATATGTTCCTCGAAGAAAAATCATAATTGTATTCAACCTAAAAATGAAGGAACAAAATTACATTTTGCAAATGCCCGAAAGAATTCGATCAAGCCAACCTTTCGTCCAATGCACAAAAAGAGAAAAAAAAAACAACAAAATAGAAAAATTACATAAAATTGTCGAGGCTAAGTGTGATAATAATTAATTAGGCTCCCCCTTTTTCCTTTCTTTTTTTCCACCTTTCTCCAAACTCCTTGATTAGGAGCAGTTTATTTTATTTCCAATTGATTGCCTTCTACCTTTGGGGAACTTCTTTTTCTGAATCCAAACTCCCTAATGTATGGGTTCACTTTATTCCCCCCTACTTCCTTTTGAAAGGGTACAACATGTTTAGCATAATCCTTCTACTTCTTTTCTCCCTCCTCCACTTAGGAGCCTTGTTGATTCTATGCTTTTGATTGTTGAAGACTCTCATCCATTTTTCATCTTTATCATTTGAAGAAGGTGGATTTGAAGATTTCCATCCCTTCGGAATTTGGGATCTTTTATTTGTCCTTCCTTTTGCTTAAGGGCATGAGTTCTGCAGATGCCTTGTCTAATGGCAAATTCGACACCTAAATGCAATTTTTTCAAAGTCTGGACATTGTGTTTGCTTGAAATCTTGATGATTTAGATGGATGCAATTTGGTATGCCTTTGATTAGGTATATCTCCATGCAAATGCAAGAAAAAGTAAAGATACATTTGTCCATTATTTCTCAATCCATCTTTATAATTCTCCCAAATGAATTTTCAATGCCTTTTAAAACTTGATGGTTCCAAAAAGGAAGTTGGAGATTGTGAAATATTACCCATATTGGCATCTTTGTAATCACCATTATTGCTACATCAAAAGCTGGAAACCATGGAGTGATGAAGAGACCCTCCCTTCCCCAAAACCATGGTCCTTCATTTATGACGTAGTCCATATATTTCAGATGGTCGAATTGAAACACAAAAAATCCATCTGCACATGGGCATATATCATAATTTTTAGTCCAGTTGATGGAGATCCATTGATGTAGATCTTCAGACTTGGGCCATAAGCCATTAAATCGGTAGATCATAGATCTGGCTTGGAGAACAGTGAAAATCCCACCCACTTCTATCAATTTTACTGATAGATCTTATGCTTTTTATACCTTCTCAACTATGTAAGGCCCCAGGATAGCCATATTTGGAGTTAGTGTGGCAACTTTCCCTCTCACTTCATCCTTAAAAGAACTTGGACCATTAATCGATGAAGTTTTTCCTCGTGGAATGCTTGATGTTGGGGTATTTTATTATTATTTAATAAAATGTGTATGATAATGTAACTTTTATTAAATAAATTTTTAAATTTTCAAAAATTAAAAATCCAAGCATTAGGGGTATTAAGGAGTTGGTAGTATAGATGGAGCAATAAAATTAGGTGAGACCGAGAAACGAAAACAACAAATCAATGACGGAGCTTCTGCAATTTATCAAGAGGTTCATGGAATATGTTGAATTTTTTTAGGGAAAACATTACTTTTCTTAGCAGATAGAAAAATAAACACTTTGTGAGAGATATAATCAGAACCAAAAAAGATAACTTATTCTTATATTGCCTTCATTTTTCGCTCAAAATATAAGTCATACCATATGACCAGAAATAAAGTTGACAACAAATCAGTTAAAAATCAAATAAAAATATTTAAAGCTCACACACACACACATACATCAGTAACCTACCCCCTAGTAACCTCTAAATTATTAACCCATAACCCCTTAGATCCTATCCTTCTAACCCTTAACACCTTATACCCATTCCTTCTAATTAAGCCTTGAATCCCCTAACCCTTAGTCCCTAGCCCCCAAACCCTTATAACCAATAACCCCTAAGCCCCTAAATTATTAACCCATAAGCCAACTTAACCCCTTGATCCCTAACCTTAAACCCCTTAAACCATAAACGCCTACTTTACAAAAAAAGTCTACAATATAAAGACATATAATGAATAACTTACTAAGGAACGATATTCATGCCTATCTTCAAGGTGTCCAAATTCTCTATAATGGTGTTTAGTTGTTCTTATTAAAAGTCTCCTCCTGTTGTAGCCCCTACATGTAGTACAAGGGTAATAATATTTTCCATCATCCATTTTTCCTTACCAAACTTTCAATATTGATTATCTTTAAAAATAAATCACAACTTAACTATTTGTGATGCAATTTGTAATTCCAATATATATAATTATTTTTTTGTTAGATTTACACCATCCAAATATTATGTAGAGAAATTGTATAACGAACAAAAAAATTGACCTCCTCCACCGTTGGTATTCCAACATTGGTATGCTTGACCTGGTCATATGTCAGGAATCCGACACACGTAGCATGCACGTCGGATATCCAGTGTTTGCGTCAGATATCCAACACATTAATGAACAAAGTAAGATATCTAATGATGGTCAGGGATTAAAAAAAATACAAAAAATCCAAATAAAATCTAACGTTACGATTGATTTTATTATTACTATTAGAGTAAAGCATTGTATTTTTCACCCATATGTAGTATTGGAGAGAGGGGATTATGCTCCATACATTCCCCGCACTCCTAAGATAAGAGACACCTAGGGAAATGTTCCCCCATTTCCCTCTTTTGGGGAAACTTAGTGAAACATAGGGGGGAACATTTTCCCAATGTGGGGAATTCATTTCCCCAAAGGGGGTTCTTGTGGGAACCCGTTGAATTTTTCCTAAAAGAAATAATTTATGAGTAAGGAAGTTTGATATTCAACCCTAATTCCCTACTAATGCTATGTAATTAATTGTAATGTCAAGAAGTGGCATTCTCCTTTATATTCCATTTTCATCCTTTTAAGTAAATTTTTAACAATAACATTAATTGATTCAAGATGTTTGAGAGTGGTTCCAACCTCATTAGATTTCATATGGATAAAGTAGAATTTTGGATCCCATTCAAAATCCAACAAAAGTAACATTTTTCAAGAATTTAGGATTGGTGGAGGATTGCAATGTTGTCATTGGATTCTATCATGTTTGAGGGTATGGAACTAGTATTCAATCAAGAGGACCAAGCCCTCTATGTACCTCAATTTTTGTGGTATCAGTTGTTAAAATCCTTTGTCATGACCCTAGAAAAAACGTATCTATCACTCAAACAAAATCTCAAATTTACATATTAATATTTTTATATCTTATTTTAATGCTTAAAGAGTGATATTGATGATAAGTATCTCAATATAAGCAATGACTTTGATGATATGTAGGTATTTGTTGTACCATGATTTTTTTGGACTATAGAGGCCATCTAGAGCCTCTTTCTTAACATATTATTTGTTCAAACATGGATTTCACTTAGTGCTATTTTTCTTATATGCACACCTACTTTATATATATAAGAAACTTTACATTGTGTGTAATTTTTTGGATTCATATGGATGCACATGAATACTTATTTATTTTTCAGTCGATCGATTTTTGGTTTGATTTTAGTTTTATGTTATTTTTCTCATTATTGTGGTCGATAGGTTCAATGAGCAGATAACATGGTTCATTACCCATTGTTAATTTTAAGTTTTAACTTTTGTTTCTTGGTTGTAGATATTTATGACTTCACATCGAGTATTTGACTCATCAATCTTTACTTTTTTGAGTTTCAATAATTTCAATTTACTATTCCAACATTGGACATTAAGATCTACTATTTTGTTTAGTACTAATCAAATGTTAGACTAATGAATAAAGAATAATGAATTTAAATTAATGTATGTTATAAAATTATGAATGATGGATTTAAATAAACGTACATTTTAAAATGGTGAATGATAAATTTGAATTAATGAATACAATATTTTTTTCCCACAATATATATATATATATATATATATATTATAAAAATTATAAAAATTAAAATATATATATTGTACTTTTTATTAAGAGATAATAAAAATTACATTTTGTAGACACATTGTTGTATGTATGCATATTTATCAATCAATCACTCGATATTACCATAAATATATCAAATCAGGGTCCATATACTGACTATTGTCCCCAAAATACAAAAATATCATGAAGCTCATCCAACATGAGCACATAGAGAGTCCCAAAAATAATACATAAAACAATTCTAAATAGAGATCAAGATGAATAATGTCTAGAGAAAAAATAGAAGAAAGGAAAAAATTGTATATACAAATGATCATAGATTTCAACAATCATATCACAATTGCTGACTAGAAATATGTGTAGGAGATCGGCTGAAAGAAGATGTAGTTGAGGTTCCTCCATGAAATTCGGTGATCTGCCAAAAATCCTTTGCCAGATTAAGAGTTTGTTTGGAGATACCATATGCACATTGATTTAATTCCATGTGTATATGTTGACATTAAAAATATGAGAACGTATTTTTTAATCTCATAACTTCATACAGAAGGGTGATAAAAGAAAATTTATGCAATATTAAGTGTCATTCAACCAGTCGATCACAAGCTTGGAGTCTCCAAAAAGTTGTAAATGAGATGCACCCTGTTCTATGGCAAAAACAAATAGGTTCCATCAAGTAAGAATTTTAGCATAGTTATTTCATCCAACCCCCATACCAACAGATACATGAAAATAGATGTTAGAAGTGAGATGAAGAATAAAATCGCCCCTTGTTGTTCCCACCCGAATCAATTGAAGCACTGTCAAAATATGCCCACAATTTAGTTCCTTGGGTTCTTTAGCCACTATTTCACACACCCTATGAACTTCTTTCTCTTATGGATAGTGACTGAGGATCACCATTACTTCAATGACTATAATCCTAGGAGAAGATATATGATCCTAGAATATAGCTCTATTGTGAGCTACCCAAATGCCCCAACATATGATTAATGGAAGGGCCTTGAAAGTGTGGGAGGACGAGAGAGAGTGCCAGTATTGCTAAGTGGATTAAATATATGGACCCATCCAAGGACTAATTTGAGATTATGCAAATCTACAAAGGTCCCAAATTACGTGGCTAAAAGAGAAATTCATGAAGAGGTGAGTGATAGACTCCCCATCATCTTGACAAAGAGCACACCATCTGGGGCCAATAGAATAACACCTTTGAAGTACATCCCATGTAGGAACCTTCCTGTTCATAATACACCACATTAGGATTTTTTCCTTCGGTGGTAATTTGGATTTCCATATAATTGGCTACCACCATAGTGTATCATTTGGATGACACTAAGATGAATTGTAATTGTAACCATATTTTAGAGAATACATCCCTCTCTTGGCTCCAAACCAAATGATTTCATCATCCTTTTCTGATAGATGAACATGGCCCAATCAAAGAGCGCTAACGAAATTATTCCACTAACTAGTGAAAGGATCTGGAATTCCCAAATCTGCCATAGATTTCAACCCTTGACTCCAAATAGAAGTAGATGTTAGATTAACAATGTGAGATAATTTGATATCACACAATCCTAAAGAAAGTTGATTATTGGAGAAGGAAGAATATGATCATGATGGGATCTAGGCCATGGATCCATACCCAAATGAACCCGAAGACCCGATCCAACTCTCCAAACCATGCCACTATAGATAGTTTCAAAGGTATTTACAATAGAACACCAAATTCTAGAGATGTTTAGGTGAGTTTTATCTGCACGATGAACCCAATCCTCCATCGAGAGTGGAGAAATGTATTTTTCAATAAAAAAAATGTGGGCCATAGGCTTTGGGTGGTAAGAAGACGTGATCCACGTTTTGCATCAAGAGCATGTGAGGAGAAATATGTTCTTCTAGCCCAAACCAACCAAGGCCTTGGGCTTTCTTATTTTATCCCATCCCACACATGGGAGGGTGACATCATAAATTGATCCAGACCATAAAAATTTGAAATAAAACAACCTAATACACTCCAAAACACCTTTTAGAATCTAGGCAAGAGAAGACTAATAAACATAAATTGCTTCGCAAACATATTTGATAAGAACCAGGTAGCCAACTCGAGAAATTTGTATGTGACACCATATATTTATATGCTTCTCAACCTCTGTGATCATCCAATGTTAATCCATCATTCTATAAGTGTTGGTTTCAGGAGAAAACACAAATATTTAAGACCATCATCTAGATGAGAGAAATTATTTAGAAGTAGATCAATAATTTGTTGAACAATATCTTCTTCCAGATTTGAAACTAGAATAAATCATTTTTTACAGTTTTTCAACATACCTCTTGGATATCTCCATTACATAATATGAGAATATTATCGATAAAAAGAAGGTGATAAATATCCAAGGCTCGATTTACCATGCATCCGTAAAAATCCCCATTGTTTTTCACCTCTCCCAAAATCCGATTAAGGCCCTCAACAACTATAAGAAATAATAAAGGTGAGAGGGGGTGTCCATGATGAAGACCCCTTTGTACATGAAAGAAGGGAGAAGAAACACCATTAATAAGCACAACAAAAGAGACCATTTGATTGCAACTCATAACCCATGTAATGAAATCAAGACTGAAGCCCACATGTGTTAGAAGTAACCAAAGATACATCCAACTAGCCTTATCAGAGGCCTTTGATAAGTCAAGTTTCAATATAGCACCTTTGAGATTCATAGTATTCAGACTATGAAGGCCTTCTTGAGCCACCCCAATTACTTCATGAATTTGTATGCCTTAAAGAAAATCAAATTGCTCCTTGGATATGGAGGCAAAGAGAATTGGTTTGAGACGAAGGGAAATCACTTCGTAATGACTTTGTATACTTCATTATGGAGAGACATAGGCCTAAAATCATCAAAGGAAATAAGATATTCCACTTTAGGAATCAGAGTAATGAAAGTAGAATTTAAAGAAAGGAGCATATGATGATTCAAACAAGATTCTTTAACCACATCTAATAAATCACTACCCATAATTTCATAAATACCGAGGAAAAATTCACTACCCTTGTCATCTGGGCCAGGGCTATGAAAATTTCGAAAACCAGAATCTTATTGCAGCAACTGGTATTATTTCTTCTAACTGATAAATTAATTATTCAGTTTATTGCTACAACAACATCGAAATAAATACAATTCAACCTTCACAAATAAAAATTGTGGAAATAAATAGTGTTGGAACTGAGAAAACACTGCACACACACATAAAATTAACACCATTGTTTTTGGACAAATGTCCTCGGAAAAACCCAACTTTGGGAAAATTGATGCAAAAGATGAGGGTTTTACTTTATTATGCAGTAGTGAAATCTAAGTACAATCTATGGATGCCCAACTAGCAATCCAATCAGCAAGTATCTGACATAAATAATTAGAGAGAAAAATCTCTCACCCCACTATTGGGTCGTGCAACAGGTATAAATTTACTCTTGATTACACTATCTTTTTCCTCCTTTTTATGTATATGTGCCATGATGTAATAAGGTTTTGATAGAATTTTGTTAAGAAGTGAACGAAACTTCTTTTGATGTGATTTGGCTGTCAAAACTAACTTTCATTGCTTTTTATGCAAAAATTAGCGAATGGAACAACTGTTTTTCAAACTATTGAACAACAAAGGCTAAACAAGGAGAAAGAGTGCAATCAAATCGAGAAGTGAATCAATAGGATTAACGCAAGATGGGAGATTGTTTGATAATAGTATTTGGTTGCGAATTCCTCAGGATCTCCTTATCCTGAGGAATCACATTTATCTCTTTTCCTCTTTGACTATAAGAGGGGAAAACAAATAGAATAGAGGGACTTAACTTTTCGCCCTTTTACTTCAGTTGTAATGTTAATATACATAGCGTTATTCTGAAGGATACATCATGTTGTAATGACATTTAGATTTAATGAATAATATATAATTCGTGTTGTTGTTCATTCACAATATTTTGAAGTAATTAAACAGTAATCACTAGCGGCTTGGGCCCAGTCACTGGTGGATTTCACTAATGTTCCCTATTTTATAGTTTACCTTTCTTTTACTACAAGTTTAATTACTCTATTTCATAGCTTTACGATTGATTTACTTTCACTAGTGTTGAGTTTGTGTATTAATTGCGTTAATTCTTATTTTTGTCGATTGGTTTTATTTATTCATGTCGTAGATCAATTTAATTATTAGGTAAGAATCATTTCTTGTTAGTTGAAAGCCAGAGTGTTATTGGTTAGATCAAGTGTATTACTTTTATGCAGAAATTTAGATTCAGCTGAAAGAGCTTTCTTATTACTACGGTGCGCTCGATTGATGTAATTGCAATTCGAACTTCTTGATTAAGATTGAGTTTTGGTGCTTGAATAGGTTAATTTCCTTGAAGTTACAAGTTTGATAGTTATGGTTTGATCCATTTACTCTTGTATTGAAATCAATAAGTTATTTCAAAGCATTACTCTCTGTAGATATAACGATTTCCATCACTTTCACATATTGTGTACACTCTTGAAACAAAATACTTACCCGGGTTGATAATTAATGTGAAGCATTTAGGAGTTCTAAAAGACACCTTATATGTGCCCAACATTTTGGCGCTGTTTCCAGGGAGAGTGTTTCCATTTCACAGAAGGTGATGTGTGTTTTATAATTGTTTGTTGTGAAAGAATTGGGTATTAAAAACGAAAGGTAAGAACCTGCGTACGAGCAAGTAAAGTGCTTGCTCCCTTGCCCGCTTTTCAGCACAATTGCATAGGAATTGAAGTAGAAATAGATGTTTGATGTTTGCTTGTTGTGAAAGAATTGGGTATTAAAAACGGAAGGTAAGAACCTGCGTCAGAACAAGTAAAGTGCTTGCTCCGTTGCCCACTTTTCAGCAAAATTGCGTAGGAATTAAAGTAGAAATAAATGTTTGAATTTATGTGTGAATGACTAAGAAGAAAAGAGTAGAAAAAGATATTCTTCCTCCACCCAAATCTAAAAAATCTAAGGGATCGGTGCCCCTTGGACGATCAACCTTCATTGACGAAATCATCAGGAAAGCTGAGTCTCAGTCATCAGTAGGACCCCGAACCGTTTCTACAAGAAATCCTACTATAACCCTTCAGGTCGCAGGATCACCATCTGTAGCTGATGCTAAGATTCACAACAAGACTGAAGGGTCTGAAAAAAGTTTTCAAAACATGGAAAACTTATAGCCTAACCCTTTACAAGAAGGGAATTCTTGCAACCTCCATGAAGGAGAGGGAGAAATAGGTAATGATGAAAAGATTAAATCATCAGAACCCAAATATCTTGAAGTAGTAGTTGAACAGATGACACCCAGTATTCCAGACCAAGGTAGCGTTGTTAAAACCATTCTAAAAGTCTCTTCTGAATCCCCTAGGAACAAATCTCCAGCTCCAGAAATCCCTGAAGAATATTGGCATATTTTTTATCAAATGGCTAATAATCAACAATAGTCTCAAAACTCTACATTATAATACCCTATTTTTGATACAGGTGTCAATGCTCCCATGAAAGTTATTCCATTACATAATATTCCTACCTTTCATGGGCTAACTTCAGAGGATCTTGATGCATTCCTTTTCGAATTCGATGTTTTATGTAGAGGGTGTAATTACACTACCGACCCCCAGAAGCTGAAGTTGTTCCCCTCTAATCTGAAAGGAGCAGCTTTGTGTTGGTTTATGGGGCTTGGTGGAGGTACCATCAATGATTGGGACCAAATTTAAACAACCTTTCTAAAAAAATACCAAGATTATTGCCGAACTAGAGAACTAAAGGATGAAATCTTTCAAATGGTAGCTAATACTAATGAGACTCTTGAAGAATATGTAGAACGTTTTCAATATAATTTACAAAGATCGCGTTATGCAATTTTGCCTCCTAAAATTCTTAAAACTACGATGATCAAAGGTATGAAAGACCAATGGGTAGAAACACTAAATTTAATGGGGAAGGGTGATATTTATCAAGAAGATTATGAAAATATTATACAATTGTGCATCAGGTGTTCCAGAGGTAGTACAAGGCTGAAACCAACCAGATGAGGTGCGATCGCCAGAGACAACAAAGCCTCAGGGGGAAGCATTACACGAGTTGAAATCAACAATCTGTTGGAATATTTCAAGACTAATATCTTGGGGACCCTGATGACACAATTGGATATCATGCAAGCCAAACGAAAATAGGCCGAAGCAGAATAGAACCTGGCTATTTTCTGTCCATGTTGCAAAAAGGAACACAATCATAGAGAATGTCTATTAGATATGATACAAACATGCGCCATTTTCACTAAGGATCATGCTACGGAAAGTTGTCCATCACTTCCTAGGTTAAAAGCAGTTTTCAAGGACACAGAAGAGGAAGTGGAACCAATATATCTGTTGAACCAGTGTCGTCAATGGAAAGCACGTCCGACGGGTATGCCTACAGAACCTTCTTTGTTCTTTCCTTCCTCGCAATTTAATTCTCAGCAGTATCCAGTGGCAGCATGGTAGAACCAGGCACCTTTCTCTACCTGGCCACCTCAAGCATTTTCTATGCCATCATGGCCCAACCAATCAAATCCAAAAAATAATTAGCCAAATTCTTCTTACCCTCCACCATTCTGGCAGAACAACCCCTATTCCTCTCAATGGTCTCCTTCTACCTCACAAAATCATAACTGGCAACCAAATTGGCAACGATCCACAAACCAGCCTATGGGGACAGTTCCTTTGCCTCAACCAACTTTACTAGCACCTTACACGTTGCAGCAAAATCCTCAACCTAATATACGACCGCAACTCCCAGCTCAACCCAACCCAAATCCTAACAACAAACCAATCTAGTCAATATAAATTATTGAGATTCTAGACCTTGAAGTTGAGTTGAGAGAATGTAATGAACTTAAGTTAAGATCTAGCTGCTTAATTTCTCCAGATGAGGACAAAAATCTACAACCTAAAGTTAAAGAAACGCATCCGGATAAGCCTTCAACTATAGATTACAAGCAAATAAAATAGGGAGAAGATACAGTCACGCAGAAAGATCCTAAGCAAATTATAATTACTTCTCCCCTGCTCCCAGAAATATTGATAATACCTCGACCAATTGAATATCCTGACTTTGATCTTCTAGGTGAACTCAAAAATCTCTGTATAAAAATACTCCTCCAGGCCATTCAAGATATTCCAATATATGCTAAAACCATTAAATAATTGTGTGCAAAGAAGTCTTGACGCAGGGCTACCCCTGCAAACCCAGAATCTTCATAAACTGTGCATATACAAAATGCATCTTCAATGACTGCCTCAAATAACACTCAAGCTAGGCAATTTCAACATTCCCATTGCAGAAGCTATCTTTTAACTCATGGCTATCAAAACCAATCAGCCCAAAATTTAACATGTCATGTTGGAGCTTTATCACTTAACAATGATTATAAAATCTATGAAATACTCATCTTAGGATTTTAAATCAACTATTCGAAAAAAACCAATACCATTCGTTTTTACCATTCAAAGCTCCAATTATCAATGTAATACCACCACCTACAGCCATACATTCTTGTACTGATCACGTTCAATCAGATTCTGTTGAATTCAATTTTGAATTGAACTCCGCTCACAATTCAAACCTCTGCCTTGAAGATCTGAATCGATTTTCAGATATTGATTCAAACAAATGTATGGATTGCATCAATTTGTATTGATTAAAATAGACAAAGTCTCTTTACACAATTTATACGTAGCAATTAGATGTTGTGAAGCACTTACGCCCCTCAATAAAGACCAGGCTTCATCGAACCTTTCACAGAGAGTTAAAAGTATGAAAATCATAATCAAAGAGTGGATTAAGGCGTTTGATTTAACACAGGTACATATTCTCTGTTGTTATACCCAACAGATATGGATCGATTTAATCGATCTCAATTGACCTCAATAAATGGATTTCAACGCATATTCATATTGACCTGTCATGTATCAGCTGCAGCGCGTGATTATATTTCTTCTTCACCTTTAAATTACACCACCATGATTCCATAAACTTGCAAAGGTGCTGAAACACAATATTTCATCATGGGCGATTACACTTCCTGCTCTTCGAACTCTGTACCTCCCAGAATTTTGCAGATCATACATTCGAATGACAACATTCAGAACTTTCAGATGCGGTTAAAGGCATTCAAGACAGAAACCTTTACATGGAATATATAATTTCAAAGGAACAACATCCTCTGTCAACCAGTGTTTGACCAATTCCATATACAAGAATTCTTCTTTCATGAAATCAATTCATGGTGATCGATTTACCAATTTCACAATTATAATTTAAGCGTTGTCTCCATAAAAAAAAAAACCCAATTTCACTAACCCTATTGAAACTCTTAATGATTCTGAACCGGTTTTGTAAATATTGACAATTGAATCTCCTCCGCTTGCACACATCGATTCACCCAATGCCTTTTGAACGTTGTTCCTGTTTCAAAACAGTTAAAAAAAAACGTTCCATCTCACATGTGAAACAATACTCTTCGATGCTATTCATTTCAGTCAACGTACCATACATTCGCATCCCATACCATCACTAAGTCGATCCATCATTACC